>WYDF02090023.1:0-10913 GCA_009867245.2 Adranes taylori | reverse complement strand
ATTAAAAACATCATATTAAATACACTCACCCCCTTCTTTACTTAAAACAAGCCCCTTGAACTTTTTAAAAAGACTAAGAGGCCATAAAAATTCCTCCCCCCCCCCCCCCCCCGTTAATCTATGAAATGTATTAAAAACAAACATTTTAATTGTTACATTACCCAAACACCATCTGCGCTTCGTGGCACTACACGTGGCACCCCACTCCTCCCTCCCGCAGTAAATCGTCACCCGTTAGCAGCGTCGCGAGCGAGAGTCTGTCACAATCAATACGTTGATGGATTGTTAGAGCTTAAAAACTAAATAACAATGAAAAAAATCGTTACAAGTTATGAAATATCTCTTATATTATCCATTATTCTCTTAGATAAGTTAAAATTAGACTAAGGTCCGTAGAAAAAATCGAAATTACCTCAACTTAATACTATATTGATAATTTTGCAGGTTTCACGAGTCGAAAACTACAAATTAATTCGCTATCAAGATACATAATTGCACCATTTTTGGTAGAATCACCCGAATAATTAGGCGCACTACACAAAGTCACCAGATATTTCTCAGCAAAAAACTGATATCCATATTCTAGCGCCGTATCTCCGCGACAAATCAAATCAAATTTATGTCTCTTGACAAAATTCTTCACAATATCCGGGCCAAATGTAAAACCCTTTCCTCGTTTATTTAGACCCCAGCCGGAGATATCCTCATCCGGATCTGACCACAACAAATCGCATAGAAGACCATCATCGGGCACATCTATGGGTCGCCTTATATGTTTGAGCTGTTCCATTGATTGTAATTCAGGACTTAAACCACCATGACAGCAAAAGACTTTCTCGCCAATAATAGCAGCTACCGGTAAGCAATTAAAACAACCATTAAATATTTTCCATAATTTCATATTATATCTTCTTTTGCATTCATCGTAAAAACCATACTGATAATAAACCGATTCACATTCATGATTTCCACGAATCAAATACATTTGATATGGATATTTAACTTTATACGCTAACAATAAGCAAATAGTTTCAATTGACTGTTTTCCTTGGTCTACGTAATCTCCTAAAAATAAATAGTGGCTTTTCGGCGGAAAACCACCTACTTCGAATATTCGCAATAAATCACAATACTGCCCGTCTATGTTACCACATATGTTTAATGGTGCTGAAAGTTCAAGAAGCGTCGGTTGACTTAAAAGTATCTCTATAGATTTGAGGCATAAACTTTTAATTTCGTATTCAGTAAGATGTTTAGCTTTACTCGAATTTCTTTCAGGAACGTTTAATAGTTTAGATATTACACTGTCAATATCAAATTCACTTTTCTTGACTGCTGCCATTTATTACTTAAAAATAAATATTTTTATTAGAGAGAAAATTATTATATTCTGCTGACATAAAAAAATTGTCAAAATTTATGATTTGTGGATCACACATATCAAACTTTGAAATACACTGATATAAATATGTCAACATAATAGGCATATTCAATATATTACTTTTTTTGTCACTGAACATATAAACCAGTACAGCAAAAGTGTACACTAGATTTTGTTGTCCAATATTGTAAGGACAAAAAATATTATTCAATTCTTTGGATTCTAGTACGTACTATACTTTTTCTACATGCTATTCTATTTGAAGTAAAACTTGAGTACGCCCTTGAATTCATCGATTTGTTCTAAAAAATATAAAAATTCCTAGTAGTAGTTAATTGAAACTTACAATTTACAATTTAAATACAAGTACGTATAATGCTTTTTCTACATGCTATTTTGTATGAAGTAATAGTTGAGTACGCACTAGTATCTTTCGATTTGTTTTATAAATTTAAACGTTCATTTTAAATAGCAAATAAAATATTTGTAGCTTCCTTGTAATCGACATCTGGTACTATCTCAGTATAAGGGATTGACCAATTCTCCCTCATTTTACTCAGCCTAGCATTGTAGGGTCAATATATTTGCGCATGCACAGCCACTCTTACAAAGATGACGTCATCAAATCCCTGCGCTGTGATTGGTCCACGGCATCAATGCTGCTCTGTGTTGGCTGTTGGAATGATGACGTTATCAAAATCAACCAATGACAGAGCAGCGAGCACTGCTCCCCCACTCTAACGCTTTGCACCCCCCCCTTTCCTACTCCAACACTAACACATACAAAGCAATTGTTTGAGGTTATGCTTGTTAAAATATTACGTAATCTTGGTTAGATATTGCGCAATATAACCTAATTATTGCGCAATCCCCAAACAAAAGTCATGTGATAGTGTTTGTAAACAAAAAAGCACGTGTTCGATTTGTTAGTAAACAGAAAAACACGTGGTTCATTTGTTTGTAAACAAAAAGCACGTGGTGAAGCTGCGTCCCAGGTCTGGCGCGTAAAAGTTTGTGTTTCTAACGGGTTTTTAATGAAAAAATCAATGGGCAATCCCCAAATTCCAAGAATTTTAAATCCAAGATGGCCGCCAGACCGATCAGCTGATGATTTAAGGTTATGCATTACGCAGTGTTGGTAAGATATTGCGCAATCCAAGATGACCGCCAAACCGATCAACTGATGATTTGAAGTTATGTATTACGCAATGTTGGTAACATTATGCGCAATTCAAGATGCCCACTAACTAAATCAGCTAATGATTTGAGGTTATGCATTACGCAATACTTGTTAGACATTACGCAAGTGAAGATGACTCTTTCTAACCATACACGGAAACTATGAACCTGAAGTTAGACAGAGATAGACGATAATAGACAAAGATGGTACGAGCATAACCCTACACCTGATATTCATAAGAACATTGCAATATTATCAAAATTGTTAACGAGATCGTTATCACTACTCCCCCCACTCTAAAGATTTACTCCCCCTATCACAATTTTTAGAAACTCACTTCATTCAATAAAAGTACATTATCGGTATAAGTATATTAAGGATTAAAATCAGTTCAATATATTTTATACAAATTTGTAATTTAATTTATTATTTGTCGCTCATAGATGTCATTGTATGTTGGATTTAAAAATATTTAATGTAGTGTTTATTCATAGATGGCATTATATGTATTTTTATCCCTGAAGATGGTCAAGTATATATTAGAAATCGGTATTTTTATAAAGATACATAATCCTTTTCACGACTGACAAACAAATTAGTAAGAAACATAGCTGCCAGTCCAGTATTTGGTACCTGGGTTGCGGAGACACACTCGCTAGCTAAGCTAGAAAGAAGTTCAATCACGGGCCGAGGTAGCCATAAGGTGGCGCAGATAGAAGGGGAGGTGGTGTTGGAAGGTCATCTAAACGAAATGAGGGACATAATATCCGAGAAGAAGAGAATACTACAGAACTACCTGGCGGCAAGATAGAACACGGTATAGGATGAATCCGGTTCCAGCCTGGCAAAACACCGGCGACTTACGATTCAACCGGCTGTTCGACCAAGCAGAAGGGCAGCTGGATCCAAGAAATGCTAATGGCGCGGTAGCAGGCGGAGTGTTCGCTGTGAGTCCAAAGGTCGTTGGGGAGGTCTCACCAACGACTGTGGATCAGTGGAACATTTGTCAAGTAAAGGAGCCTCCAGCAGACCAACGGAAATGGCAAAAAGGATTAGTAACAAAAATGTTGACGCGGTCAAATGGAATTGTAAAAGCTGTAGAAGTAAAATGCAGAAGAAACGGCTCAAGGCTAATTAATAAACGCAACTCACATCGCACCATTACCACAATCTGACTAGAAAAAATCGGCAATATGTTTACGCAGTAAACAGGATAATGTCTGTAGCCTAAATGTTCTTCAAACCTGTAGACACCTAGGCATTGCGCCATCCATATTAGTTGTAAAAATATCAAATATATAACCATTTTTTGTTGAATATTACCATAAGAGTGGTTGGTTCAACGATAAATTTTCAACTACTAATAGGAGATATCTAGAGGATGCGATCCACGGATCCTATCCTCCTTGATATCTCTAGTAGACATTTTTAACATTGAAGCGTTGAGTACAATCAACAGGGATATCCCGAGGATGGGAGCCACGGCTGCCATACTCCTGATATCCCTACGGTGGTTTAACAAATTACGGTGGTTGTACTCACAGATAATTCCCCACAAGCATTTGTATTGTTGATACGAAGTTTTAATGTAGAGATATTAACAATTATCTACCTAATTAAACAATGAAATTAAATACTCACATAATGCTCGGGAGAGGAGGAAAGGCCGAATCCCTATTTCTTACATACCCCTGCTGTCTTCCCCGTATTCCTCTATTTACCCGAACCAGTCCTCACTTTTCCTTTCCCCCTTTTTCTCCTTTCTCTTTCCTTTACCTTTTCTTAATCTTTCTCATAATGTTTCGACCTTTACCTTCCTCGCTCAGACTAACCCTCTTATTTTTCCCCAACTCCTTTTCTTTCTCACTCCATTCTAACACCTCACTCTATCATCCAGTGCATCCAATTTTCTTCTTTATTTTCCACATATCCTACACATTCTCTCCTGTTCTTTCATCCAGTATTTATTTCCTATCTCTTCATTCACACATCTAAACCTAGCAATCATACTTTTCTCTCCCGTTCTTAAATCCGATTTCAGGTACGTTGCCATGCCCTCTTTACCACTTATCCACTTGTACTTTTCGTTGTATCCACTTCCTCTTATTCTTTCCTCTCTCTCTTGTATATCCACGCCTCTTAATCTTTCCATGATCTCATTTATTACTTCACCACCATCATTTTCTCAAACTATCTTTCCGATGACCATCCAATCCTTCTATTCACCGTTCTTCTACACTCAAATTCATTCACACATCCATCCCTTCCCTCATCCTGCATTCGCTCCATATAAACTTCAGTAACTAATCTACTCCCTTGATCTTTCTATATCTTCCATTCAAATTTCACCATTCTCTTCACTCCACTTAACCAATATTTCTGTTTACCCATTTCCTGTAAGACTATCTCACTCCTGGCGTTCATATTCAACCATAACATTCTTTTCATACATCCCATCTGAACTCTCTCAATTCTCTCCCTTTCCACCACTGCCTATACTTCCGCTCCATACATCATGATACTATTCACACACGCCTCCATAATCTTCAACCTCATTTTCACTGACTCCCCGAATCTCCTCTCCCATACAATTCTCATTCTTTCCATTACTCCACTTGCTTTCTTCGACACCATATCAACATGCTCTTTTTGCCCGACCCATTTTAGGCCAATAAGAGCCTAAAGATTTAAACATCTTCACTCTTTCAATCCTATGTCCCCCTATTTCAAGCCCATATTTTCTGCAATCTATACCTCCTTTCTTACACACCATTACTTTAGTCTTATCCACACTCACAACCAGTCCCCTACTATCCATATATCTATTCACTCTTGCAATCATTTCATTCATTTCCTCCTCGCCACTACTCGCCATACATACTATGTCATCCGCGTATGTTAGAGACCAAACCTTACCTCTCCAAAGTTTCAACCCATCCGTTTGCCCCTATTAAATGAATTAATTCATTTGGAATAATAACTAAACCTTGCGTTATTATATCCATTGTTAAAATATATTGTAATTAAATGTATTAAAGTTAATAAATTAAAATCAAACAAAATAAATGTTTAAATTTATTATAATTTCGTGAATATAGTTTTAAAAAACTCTACCATGGCCACGGAATTATCTTCACTAGACAATTTCATTGTACAATAAGATTGAACATCCGGAAAAGAAATTGATGAATGCTAGGCTCACATGCATCCGTCGTTTAAACTTTTTAATGGGAGGCTCACATACTTCCGTCCGTTAGACAAGAATAGATTAAATTTAAAGCGAGATAGAATGCAAATAAATTGATTTTTGACAGAAGTATGTTTACAAATGGATAATTATTTCTTATTTATATATAAGAAATACGAAAAAATGAGTAGAAAAGAGAAGTTAACAAAAGTAGAAAATATTAAAATTAGAATTAAAGAGCAACTAAGATATTTAGGGTAGTACAATATTTTTTCAAGGTCAAATTAGTCCCAACATAGCATGTCTGTTTTCTCTTCAAACTCACTTAATTGCTTATCTATTCATGGAATTTTCGATACAAGAAATTTAAAAAAAAATCAGGAATCGTTTCCGAAAAAATGGACCGCAAAGTTTGCTAAACAAAAACATCCTGTATATATGTTAAATTGTGATTTTAGAAAAATGTTTCAAATAAGATCGAAGAGGCTTTAAGTGGCGTAGATAATAAAGTTTATTCGAATGTCCTATCTTTTACAGTTCCTGAGATATATCGAAAATCGAATTTGTTAAACTTTAAACGTGGCAACGTCAAGCTGTATAACAGTTGGTAACATGGGACGAATGTCATTCGAGTCAGATATAATGTGCTATATTTTTGCAAAATTTCCTCCTATTCTGAATTTTAAAAAATTGTGCATGTCCGCCATATTAGATTTATAAAAACAAACGTTCTGCGGAATCACCGTGTGCACCTTCCTATAAAATATACGTACGTATGTACGCACAGGCATTGAAAAAAACACTATTCATTTACATTTATCACCTAGAAAAAATATTTTTGTTTTTTGCGTCAAATTCTTATGTGATACGAATACAAGAGACGTACTAAAGTGAAATAGAGTAAATAAAATAAAATATATTTTTTTTCTATAATAATAAATATATTAAAATTATTAGGATTTATCAGCAAATTTTCTAATTTCAGAATTATAAATTCGTAGTATTTATTCTATAATATATGAGTATCACAATCATCAATCAGTCTATATTTAAACAATGTCATTAGATGTTAGAACCATTAGTGTCTATCAAAGTTAAAATTATTTCAACTTCGAAATTGAGAAGATCAACGAATAGAAGACACTCAAACCAACTTCCAAATTTAATGCAAATGTACTTACAGAACACGCTTGAGAAATTGAGCTCATGGAAAAATATAACCAAATCGAATTTATAACAAACGTGAATTTGTTTAACAGGTTAAGCGCCAAGCTATTTTCGGTAAAATGTTCACCTGGACCTACAGGCTTTTTGTTGAATTATGATAGTTTAGCGTCTTTTGTAAGTACTCAGTAACTTTTAAGGTTATTTGCTAATATTTTTATGCCAATTATATTATTTTTGCTCCTGTTAAAATTTATGACTATTATGAGACGTTAACGCATTTCCACAAACAGTTGATAAATGAGATGGGTTACGCCTCATAACAGTTGATCAAGACATTATTTCGAGATGATAAATGAGATGGATCGTTTGTCGAGATGCGTTAGCGCATTATAAAGGTTCATCTCACCTAAAATGTTATTTCCTCAATTATACAAGGTGATTTACAACTGCAGTCATTAGTTTTAACAGGACATTGGTGATTCCTTTTCAAATGCGTTTGTAAAGTAACACCCATTTTTAACAAAGGGTGGATGATATATTTAGAAAAATAAATAAATATATTATGTTTTTAGAATAGAAAGTATTGAATTTCATTAACTAACTTTTCATAACTAACCAGCACACTTTGACATTCGACAAAACATTCAAAGCGTTTCATACACTAACATCGCTTGTTGAAAGCACATTGAACCGTATACGTACATTCCTAAAAACATTGACTCAAATTATTTTTCAAAATTAGAAATTTTTTTGCCGCTACTCAATTATATTATGCTTGCTCCTGTTAAAATTTATGACTATTATGAGACGCTAACGCATCTCCACAAACGAGATGGGTTACGCCTCATAATAGCTGATCTCACTTAAGACGTTATTTCGAAGATGATAAATGAGATGGGTCGTTTGTGGAGATGAGTTAGCGCCTTATAATAGTTCATCTCACCTAAAATGTAATTTCCTCAATTGCTATCTAAATCATGCATCTCTGCTATAATGCATTCTGTACTTATACAAGGTGATTTACAATTGTAGTCATTAATTTTAACAGGACATTTATGCTTCCTTTTCATATTCGTTTGTAAAGTAATACCCATTTTTAACAAAGGGTTGATGACATATTTAGAAAAATAAAAAAGTATATTATGTTTTTAGAATAGATAGTATAGAATTTTATTTACTCACTTTTCATAACTGACCATCACAATGAGTTTGCCATTCGACAAAACATTCAAAGCATTTCCTACGAGATAATAGTTCATCTCACCTAAAATGTTATTTCGTCAATTGCTATCTAAATATCTAAATCATGCAGGCTGTAATAATGCATTGTGTAGATGATGATTTACAACTGCAATCATTAATTTTAACAGGACATTGGTGATTACTTTTCAAATGCGTTTGTAAAGTAACACCCATTTTTAACAAAGGGTGGATGAGATATTTAGAAAAATAAAAAAGTATGTTTTTAGAATAGATAGTATTGAATTTCATTAACTTACTTTTCATAACTAACCAGCACAATGTCGACTTTGACATTCGACAAAACATTCAAAACGTTTCCTACACTAACATCGCTTGTTGAAAGCACATTGAACCGTATACGTTCCTATAAAGGTTGATTCAAATAATTTTTCAAAATTTGATTTTTTTGTTTGCCGGTACTCAATTATATTATACTTACCCCTATTAAAATTAATGGCTCAAGTTGAAAATCACCCAGTATAGTTTTCAAACTAGTTTAAACAAGTCAGATGGTAAACGACGCAGGGTAGTTGGTTTTCATTTACTGATGACAAGTATGTTACTGAAAGCAGGGGGTACTGATGAAAGCTATCACCTATACCAGAAATAAATCCATATACCATGACCTGGTTTTTCTAAGGTAATTGGATGTTTCATAAAATCAATATGCAGTGTTCAAATTTATCTAATTAAAAGCTTATATTTTTTACTTACTTAAGAAAGGTGCACCGAAATTCGGGAAAGGAGCCCACGAATAAGAAAACAAGCACCAAAATTATGAAAAATATAATAAATAACTTTATTATCATTTAAAGAAAAAGGTTTAGATCCGTCGCCACCATGAATACGGTTTATACTTACAACGCTGTAAAAACATTACAATCTTATAAGGCATACTCCGTTGTAAGCAAAAAGTAGTAAAAATCTTTTCGTTGGTGGCGACACAGCAAGTACGAAAAGATTGTATCGGGTGCGCACGTTAGGTTCGTGTATTCGGAAACGGCCGACAACTAAGCAATAGTCAAATGCTAATCCCACGATTTACCAGTGGCGTCGTATAATTCGATTTATATGAAAAAACAAAAAGTACAAATTGTTTTTTGACTTATTATCATACAAATAGAGACGTATTGTTTAATTAACTGGTTATTGATTAATTTATTTAGTGGAGTACTTTTGATGCACTGGTATCAAATTTACAATTAGACGAATCCGCATCCGACCTTGGGGCAATCTTTCATCATGATTGCTGTATTTACAATGTTATTCATAATTTCGGTGCCCTTTTCTGTAACCTCTGATAATGTAGAATTAAATTTAAGAAAGCCGTCAGAAAATAAAAGATATAAATAAGCAATTGTTCTAACAAAAGATTTAGACGATCTACCTACGTTCATTAATATTGAATTAGTATTTTATAAAATTAATATATCATTTCGTTTATAGGTAGATATACAACACATTATCGCCTCTCTGCAATAACTAACCATATTTGATATCTCTGATTCTCTTTATGATTTAAAATAAAAAGGAAAGCAAATTCACCGCTATACAGTAAATACTCTAATAAGAACCTTCTATTCCGTTGTCCCAATTATTTGAGATTTTGTACATTCAATTGCAAGATTACCAGACAGATAGGCGTTTAATAAATTAATTTCAAATTCGCATATCTAGGTGTACTATTTTTTCAGTTTATTGACAAAACATCTAAGTATGAGTTATTCACATAATTACTTGCATTTCATTAATTTTTCAAGTATTTTTCTTTTAAAAGGTTTTGAATTTGAACATTTATTAGTTTTCTATTAATACGTGAGGTAAATTGTTTAAAGTTTTAACACACTTGTTTTCTTTTTCTTTTATTCATTTTGCATATATTGTTAATTATGTGTAAGAATAAAAGAGTTAAATTTTAGTGATATTACTAAGTACCTCCCGTCTTATTTGGAACTAATCTTAATTGGAACTAATCTCTTGCGCAGTACTCTAAATCAATTAATTTAATAATTTTTTATTAAATTAAATATTTAAATCATTAAGGGCATATTGGTAAATAAAACCAGCCCTAATTTTAAGTTTCATTTTTATTTAATAACTCAAGTTTAATTCAAATTCTTTTTATTTGTTCTAATATTCTTTCCAAGCTGCCACAATTGCGGTAGATTTTTAAATTACATCTCCCAATTTTTCAATCTTTATTCATTAGTTAATTCATCAGTTTTAAATAAGAAAAATAGTCAAATTCCTTCTAAAGTTCAATATATATATGAAGTGCGTCAAATACGAACTGTGTATAAGGAGAAGCCCTGTTGTAATTACATTCTATAATGGCATATGGCAAGATTAACGACTCGTGAGATATTGAGTGCGGCGTGTGCGCGCTTTTATATCCTACTACTACTTGACTGGCTTTCCGACAGCCCACGGAAAAGTAACAAATTCCTTTTTTCCAATTTCACATTTTAGCCTTATCATCGTGCGGATAAACTTGCAATAATATACATTGCTATTGGTAAACATAACATTCGATATCAGTTGACAACATTCGATTTACTTAGCATAAGAATACAAAGTTTTCAAAGTGGATAAGTCCGCCATATCTACATCTTTCAAGTACTAAAAATTGAAGGAGTTTGTACATATTACGTAACGATATTTGAAGACATATTACATAAGCAGAGGCGGCGTACGGCGTGGGCGACGTGGGCCACAGCCCACGGCCTCGCGGTTTGAGGGGCCTCGCGATTTTAAAA
>WYDF02090012.1:0-10913 GCA_009867245.2 Adranes taylori | reverse complement strand
ATTCAACTTATTTGGCCTTCTTTATTACTGCCTAATTTAAATATGACATCCAATGGTAAACAAAGTTCCCCACCTATTGTCTCAATTGCAATTATTTATTTATGTTTATTAATTTATAAAAACCAACAATTGATTGACTTAGAAAGGGCGGCAAATTGAAGACCGCCCCGGGCGGAAAAAGTTCTAGGTACGCCACTGAGAATAGCAGAATATATTTATTAATTTTTTAAATGTCTACAATGATTGACAATGTAATTTTTACTGATTTATATATTAACATTTATATATTTATATATCCAGGACTTAATTATAAAATTAACTTATTTATGTATCAATACAGAAGTTGAAAGATTCCTTCAGGTAAAATTTAAGTTATTTTCTTACATTATTGTTTTTGTAACCATAAACTTTGTTTAGTTTTGATAAAGGGGCGATTGTTGAGTTGAAACATGTCAACTAATATAGATCATTTGTTATTGTTTTTAAATGTACTATTTGGAATACAGATTTTTAATATCACCATCAATTGCTACTCCACTTGTTTTAATACTTCCATATTCCGCTAAAACCAAACAGACTAATTAATGAATTGGATGAAAACTAAACCCAATGAATACGTAGTACCTATCTAGCTTTGTTCTTCCCTTTGCCTCTTTTCCTAGATTTTCTCTAGCTATTTTATCTTACATATTAATTTCCATTTTTATTATTCACTAAATTATGGAAACCACTTTGGATATCTTTAAAAGCGTGGGATAAATTCCTGCTCTCAAGGATTTCTTGAACAGTATATGAAAAGCAATTAACACTTTATTGGTAATTGATTTCCTTCACACTTTATATGATGTTTTCTATCCCGAGCTCTGATCTTCCAAAACAAGCGATGACACTACTTGGCAATTTGACTTGCAGCAACGCCATTATTTAGTTTGCAGAGCGACAGGTGGCGCTATCCAGCTGAAACTACCTTTCACTTACATTCATTCCATCCAATCCTTGCCAAAATAGTTTATCAACTTGTGACAGTAACGATAGCCGTTAATCGTTACGGAGACACCTTCATCATTTTCTAAAAAATGTTGTCCAAACAATGCTCTCTTGTTTGCATGCCATATTAGAATGACACTTTTTGAGGATGAAGTGACAGTTGTTGCAAGGCATTTGTATAGTGATTTGTTTGAGATGATTTTGTTCTGGAATAAATTATCACCGTCCATTGTTCCAAGATCCAGTTGATAGAGTTTTTGCCTTATCTATGGTTGATAAGTGGTAGTTGTTAGATCAACTGGATCTTGTACGCATAAAGGGGCGCAAGTCTTTGTCAAAATTTATTGAAGAGTGCTGCGGTGGAGTTTAAATTCCAGCGCACAACACCGGATGTTTAGCTGTTCTACGACACTGAGACTTATAGCTGCGATGCCAATCTTTTGGGGCGATGTCGACAAAAATTTCTTTCATCTGTCAATAAAAAGCTTCTCTTAAATTTTTGAATCAAATTTCCAATAGCATAAACGTTTATACACTCCAAAATCAGCACATAACTTGTGAATCGTCACTATAAAATATTTCCCTGTTTGTAATTATTCTTCACTATTAACAAATATTCTTCTAAAGTGTAACGCGTCATTTTCGTAATCAATGTATTAATTAAGAGACTATAAAATATGGCCTACTCATCAGACTAACGAAAATGCTAAAGCACCCGTTATTTTAAAGTTTGCACGTGGCGAAAACGTGTTCAAGTCAAAATAATGTAATAAGAGTAATGCTTTTAGATGCAAAACTTCGAACTAAACCCAAATTAGCAACTTTTTAAATTTTGTCTCCAGTTTTTTCTTATATGAAAACTAAAAAGAAATTTTTTCTTTTCAGAATGTGGACAAATTAATAAACCGAGATTTTGGAAAAGGGTCATTGGAGGTCGGCGCGCTTTGCCTAATTCATATCCATGGGTTGCTTTTATTAAGATTCATACAGAGCCAATGGCATTTTGTGGCGGAACACTTATCAATGATCAATACATAATAACGGCGGCACACTGCACTAAACAGTAACAATATTTATTTAAATTAAAACCAAATTAATATATGTGTTTCTACAGTCTGTTCGATAAATTCATGGTCAAACAAAGAGAAAATTCTTTAGACAATTGTGATCTATATCAAGAGATAATATAGAATAAATCAAAAACAATGTAATATATTAATACCCATCATGCTAAAAACCTCAATTTTATTAACGTGAGCAAATGAATATTACTAGCCAATTTTAAGCAAAACAAAAATTGGCTAAATAAAATTATCATTTTTATGAAGTTAAAATGCTAGACTTTGCCATTTGTAGGGTTCTGAGAACTTTACTGATTTTATTATACTAGATCAACATAAATTTAACTAAACTCTGTACAACCCTAACATGGGCAATCTTTCTCTCATAGGCAAGGCTGTTAAAATAAAAGAGTCGATCGTACAATACATTAAATAATTAACGCCATATCAAATTAATATAAAATTGTTTACTAACAAATTATGTGGTTCATTTCTTCACCAACTTATTTTATAATTATGCACAGTAATCATTTTAGTAATCATTTTAATTTATTTCAATAAATAAACTTGTTGCTTGCTAATTTCATTTAACATAAGTGAAAACTTCATACTTAAAATAATTATTTAATTTATTACCGACTACTATATACTGCGAGGCCTCATGTTTTACGTTTATTTCCGAAATTCAACACTTCAATTTAAGCATGATTTTATTTGGAATTAATTCTGATTTGATTTAATTTAATTCGTAATTCTATTTTCAACATTCAAACCAACATAGATTCAGTTTCTGAACAACAAAAATTGACGATGTGGCCTGTATGGAAGATTTTAAACCTTTTCTGAACTAACAAATTCCTATTATCATTACGTTGAAATCACACACTACTTCCTCTTCCTATGGTAAATTGCGTTCTTTTAATTTATTTCACTTGATTACCTCGCACCGTATTTTGCTAATTGTTTTCGGCCATGAGTAAAGTAAATTGAGTCAGATGCACACATTGCTCTTTCACCTATTAGTGACTGATTACCAATTAAGCTGATTCATTCACACATAATAGCTGCATCGCATATTTACTGCCTCGGCCTACGTTCCTATGTAAAAATATTGGTTTAAGATTTAATTGAATACCATAGGGTTCAAGCAACAATCAATAATTATTTCTAGATTTAAATTGGAAGACTTATTTATGTTAAACCGGTCAAAAAGCGTCTGTCTTTTTCTAACTTATTTCGTCTACTCAATAACTTGCTAAAATCGCTAAATATTTTACAGCAGCTAGTCATCCTGAATTATTTAAATACCCAAACTGTCTGTCATAAAACTAAATTGGAACTAGTACCAATTGCCTCGTTATATTATGATAAATCTCCATTGTAATAAGACTTCCCAAGTTATAGCTTCTAATACCTTAAAAAATCTTTACTAGTTACCATAGTAACCATATTCACACATTAATAACATTTGATACCTGACCAATAAGTTATGCCATCTTGCTTGATTAAAGCCAAAGATTCAACCTAAATAAAGTAAGTGCGACCCATTAATTAATTAAACACAATTTAAATAAAACACATCAATGGTTTAAAGTAATTTATGCATAATAAAATAATTTCCTTTGGATAAATTCTTACACCAAATATAAGTAAATAAAATAAACATCAAACTCTATTAAATTGTGCATTAGTCATTAGTTTTTAATAAAATACGTCCATGAAAGAACATTGTGATAATAATTTGTACGACATTTCAGTACGATACATAATTTAGTTAGCTTTATGTTAGATGACAATTTGTTACATTAAATAAAATTATTTATTCAGAGGGTAATCAAAAGAACTTAATGTGTTTGAATTTCTCAATTATTTGTTTCATAATAAATAAAATTACTACTCACATTTGTACATCAGCCATAATTTTCACAATAATGAACGACAATAAACGTAAAAAAGTACAAGTGATAAATTTTAGTCTAAAAAATTTGATTAAACCTTCTTGCCTACTGATTTCTCGCTTTTATTTTTTCGATAGATCGTGTTATACTTCGCGTACTAAGATTTAGCAAAAGTTTGCTGTGTCTTACTTTTGCTTATTAAAAGTATTAAATTACTTTTATTACTTTACCTACTTTTTCCTTAAATTCCTTAAATTACTATTTCCATTATCTCTGTCGAACACACAGAACCATAAAACGTAGTCGCATAAAAACTACTTTCTTTTCCCCATTGCTACTAATATTTTTCTTCGTCGCGGTTTTTTCCTCGCATCTATCTACAAAGTGACACTTGCTTTTTAACTCCTTTACGCGTGTATCTATTCTTACAGATAGAACGAATCTCGATTCCCCTTAGATATTATATTTAAAATTTTCAAAGACTTCTACATTAAAATCCCAAGAAGTGAAACGCGTGTATCCGTCTAATATCTTTTGGCGTTATAATAGTAGATACGAAGCACTATGTACAACCACAAAAGCATGCAGATTTATATTGAACACACCTGTGAACTTATAATCCATGACACTAGAATATATTTTTAAAGATTTCTAGGAATCTTGAACTTTCATCGACTGTTATCGATCGGAGGGTTAAACACTCATACTTACATTTGTACTTTTTGTAGATTTAAAATGGAGCAACTAGAGATTTTCTTGGGTGCTGCAGCTAGAGGAAAAATGAAGAACTTGGTATCACATAAAGCAGGTGAATTCAAATTCCATCCAAAATTCAAGGCACATAAAGATTACGATATTCACGATATTGCTCTAATCAAACTTCAGAATAAAGTGAACTTTTCGCCCAAGATACGACCGGTGTGTTTACCGGAAAAAGGTAATGGCACGATAAATAATCTGCGTCTCAATAGCTCCCATAGTTTTATACATTCTCTATAAGTGCTTTTGTTTCAAAAGGGTCAAGCTACATATAATAACATATTAAAACATCTGATGAATATCAATCTTGTTTCGAATGAAGTACTTTCTGTTTTAGGTAAAGATTTCTCACATACGTTATCGACGTTATGTGGATGGGGTAATACGCAAAATGGAATACCTCTTGACTTGTTGGAAACTGAATTGCGAATAATTCCAGACGACCTATGTGCGAAAACTGATGCATTTGCTGATAAATATAATGCAAATGATATGATGTGTGCATATGCTTATGAAGCAGATGCTTGTACAGTAATAATCTTTTTTACCTTATAAATATTAAAAGTTCATTCTCTTCAGCTATTCAGTCTAATGAAGCATTCAAACTTTCTTTTGTGAGGTTTAGAAATGCGTACTAACATACCCTTCTGTTAGTCTACGCATCAATGGGGATTGTGAGTCTCGTTGTAGGTAGAAGCAGTGAAAACAACATCACTTATTCTAAACATTTTCACATTTAATGTCCTTCTTCGAGTGCTTAAATTCAGGAACAAAATATTTCTATTCAAAACCTCGCTACTTATAAACCTCAGCCATCACTCAACTTTTGTTCTACTTTTTCTCTGTTATAAGGGTCACCATGTAGCCAACCACACGGTATTTATTACTCGATACGGTCTCCCAACACAATCCTATGTAAATATCGATATTAATTTCACCGTACGTGGAACACAACACCCAATTCCTCTCTCGGCATTACTCATATGTTACAGCAGAAATCAGCAGTTTATGCAGTAGCAGCGAGAGCAGCCGACACATATTATTTTCATTCCCGTTGCGATCTCTCACACAGGTAATACTGGAGGGAACAGCGCCAACATAGTGTATATTCGTAAAACATACACATAGGTAACATATATCACACAAAACAGCAACGCAAGGGACAGTCTATCTCTTTTATATAAGATACGACAAGCAGACGATGCAGACGATAAATGCGTTTTACTTTATTATAGTTCAATCCAGTTTAGAGTTCCCGAAAAGTATCTAGTTAATCTAATTAATTTAATTCTCGTAACATGCTTTGTTACAATGATTTTAATCTAATAATACAAATAAATAAGCTTCATTGCGAAAGCATTTATAAAAAATTAATAAATTTTCTTAATTTTAGGGTGACAGTGGCGGGCCGTTAATTGTAGAAGATCCACATAAAGCCTACAAATATTATTTAGCAGGTAAAGTAACTTAAATATACCTTTTAATAATTGACAGAAAAGTATAACTTACGCACGTAAAGTCACATGTCGTCAACAAGTTGTCCGGATGTTTCTGCTCTAACTGTTCTATAGATTATATCTGTACTATTATTTGGTAAACTTCAGGTGTGCGTGTCTCGCAATCTCAACAAATATGCAGGTTTTGGTGCCTCTCTCGTTGTGCTGCTACTGTATAGTTTGTCTACCTAACCATTTTGCTCGCTTATTTGTAAACCTGGCATGCCCCATGAATACTTGAGTCAGGCATTAGTTAGGATCCTCGAGAAAGTGTGAACCACCAACGACATTGATCAAAACCCGTCGGACAGCAGGGTCTGATTTCATCAGGGACTCGTTGATCGTGCGTTGTACATAAACTTTTTTGACACCGACCACCTCATGGTTGTATCGAATAGACGGTTAGATCGTGATATGAAAAGTTGTATGTGTAAATGCGAGAAAAGACTTGAAGAATTGAACAATGAAAGAATCGAAAGAGTCTGCTTATGCGTTGTATAATACTTAGCTCGTGAAATATAGATGTTTGATGATGATTTTGATGTGATAGTTGATTTAAAATGATTAAGTTATTCTTAACAATTACGCTACTTTGAGCAAACCCTACTTAAAACTGCGAACATGCTCGCTGTGCAAAGTTAGGTCTGGTCGTCTCGCCCAGATAGGACTCGTTCTGTAATTTGGAACACAACTTTCAGCCTGCATCTCACTGATGTTGGTGGTCCTTTTATTTCGAACTCTTGACGTACATGAGCTCCTTATGTATTTGAAGTAGTGGTGGGTAACTGTATATGGCTAAGAGCTCAAAACTAGTAACGATTTCTGAAAGTAAATTAGAAATTTCATTAAGGTAATAGAAATTTTCGGTTAGAAAATAATGTACGCAAAGTTTCGTTGAGCCCATTAGAAAGCCACTAAAAAATGGCCTCTTCAAAATTCGCAATATTTTACCTTATTTTAGGTCAGCGTATATGTGTGAGTAAGTGTTTAAAAACTTTCGACTAATTATCTATAATCGGAAACGAAATAGACGCAAAGGTAGGGAAATCCATAAAATATTTCGATGTATTTGGACACTAATGTCTTTTTTTTTGCTTTAATATATAACCACCATCTCAAAAAATCTGCAGGTGCTTATTTATTTACCACACCCCTTTACATAGCGCGATGAAATAACAAAGGAATGTCGAACATGTAGACTTTATTCGTATTACATTTATTGTTTCTTTTTCGTTTGAGACTATTCACAGATTGTTTCAGGCTGATAACAGATTTTACCATTATTCTAATACGACGATGTTGTATGCCTTACCAGTTTTGTATATAAAGTTTCTTTCTCGCTTTTAGTGTGGTAAGAAAGAGACTTCTCAGCATCCTATACGTCGATACCTGTTTGACCGGCTGTCAGTACAGGTTTCATGATCCGCGTCCTATTGAGGTCTTTTTCATTTCGAACGGCTGTAGCCAAGTTGGCAAATACCACCCAGACTTTCATAAGCATGCACCCAAACATGCCTCTAAAATTTGTTTCGTTCATCAAGCCGTTTCAACTGAACAGAGTGTGCTCCACTCAGAATCACACTAATCCCTACGTCGCGAGGCATGCACCAAAGCTACCGTGTTCAATTAGCGACTGCGGAAGGTAGTAGTGCCAGCATTTAATGAAAAAGGCTTTTTCTTCTTCAGCGGCCAAGAATTTTCTTGGAATGATGTCTATAATATTCAGCAGGTCATCCCGTTCGATTTTTCTTATAGTCTTGCAGTCCGTGATGTGCCCAATGCCTTTGCCTGGGGTTACAGAATTGAATCTTATTAAAGCATAATTATGAATTGAATCTCATAATTATGCTTTTGACTACTATATGGCTTTATTCTATTCTGCTTGTATGCAACATACAATGCTCATCGCATGAGCTCTCAGGGATGGGAAGATATTTGCTATTCTTTATTAATATTGTAAGTACATCAATATGTCTCTAGGTAAACACAGATATATACGCAATAATGGAGTAACAAAATTATGTTTATTGTAATACGTAGATATGACTCGACATCGTGACTTTAATTGATAGACAATGATAGTGAAGTTAATTATAATTGAAAATTTGTTAGGTTGTTCCACTTAATTCCATTCAAAAGTAAAAGAAATAAAAGAATGATGAACTAAATATGATTTGATTCTATATCATTCATTCTTCTTCGATCAGTGGGATGGTTTTTGAGTCAAACTTCTCTTTTACCACTAAAGATTACGGTTGTCGGTGTCGAACATAAGGTTTGTTGATATGTTTCGAGGATGAAGAATTTACAGACACATAGTGAAGATGTAGCATTTATTGATACGTAGTGAAGATATACATGTTGTCAGTAATATCTAAACAGGAGACGATGGTGGTCTTCGTCCCCGTTCTTCTCGATTCGTCGGTGCTGCTTCTTCTCACGACGGTCTCCTCATCTTTGTATCGAGACTACAGTCAAATGAGAAATAGAATAAATAATAATGCGGGAATAGAAGAGAGTAGAAAGAATAAATAAAGATGGTATTCAGAAGATCCAGTAGAAGAACGTTTGATACTTAACCTTTTTTTGAATGCATAGATTTTTAAAATATGATAATAGTATGATAAATGCTGAATATATTTGGCTCTTTTTGACTGAATTCGAGACGGAGCGGACATATATTTAGTGCAGAGTGTATTTATGTAGAAATAGTAGTATTGAAAGCAAGATAAAAGATGAAAGAAGCCCTAGACACGAGAAAAAGTTATAGGAAGGTGATGTGAAAGTTTGGTATAAAACTAAGATGCGGATAACTAGTTAAAAGAAGTTATGTTTTCGGAATAAGGTAGTGTATATATAAAAACAATAATAATTGAATCAGTTAACAGTAGACGATATCTTGAAAGAACGTGGGCAGAATCGATGATAGCTGGATGTGTGAGTAAGAGTGAGATAGAGGGATACCACAGGTGGGCTCATATAGATTCTGCGTTAGCAGTGAGAAAAGTAAACAAACTAAGGTGGCTGGGCAGTGTTGCATATAAATTAGATACATAGATGTAATAAATGATTCAAGCAATAACAGGGAATTAATGCAGAAAGGGGGATGACAATGTTTGAGAAAGAAATACTGAAAAGCTTAGAGATGATAATGAAAGAGATGAAAGAAATGAGATGCGAGAACGAGGAATGGAAGGAAATAATATTGGAAAAAGAAAAGGAGCAGTTGGGGAAAAGATATACGGATTGGAATTAGCACATCACGAAAGACAAAGAAGTGAACGAAGGAGAAACTTAATTACAATTGGGATAAAAGGAGAAGGAAGAGGAGTGTAAGACGACATAACAATGTTGTGGAATGAGATGAATAGTAAATTGGAAATAAAAGATGTATATAGGCTAGGAAGGAAGACGGGAGATAGAAGATGTAGACCAATTATAAAAAAGTTGTCATCATGAAGTGAGAAAAAGGAAATATTGGGAAGAAAAAGTATGTTGAAGGGCACGGGAATATACATAGATGATGACGTGACAATGAAGGAGAGAGAAATACAAAAAAAATAAGGAAGCGGTGAAGGGGTTGAAGACGGGAAATGAAAAAATAAGGGTAGCATATAAGAAGGTGTGGATTGGGGAAGATGTATGAATCTGGAATGAAGCATAGGGAAAATTGATAAAGAGGAGAGGTGGAGGAATGCATAACAGAAGATTATAGGTTGTGAATGAACAGAATAACCAGGGAAATTAGAAGAGATATGGAGGGGCACATGGCATTGAAAAGGGTTGGGGGAAAGTATTCATATTAGAGAGTATGAGTGTGAGAGAATGGGGGATAATGAAGAAAATGCAAGGCTAGCGGACATAGGAATAAGGAAGAGGAGACGAGGGGATTAAGGGGTACGGCACAAGGAATACGAGGTAAAAACTAGTGGCTAAAAGAGAAGGGGAAGAAAAACAGGAGGAAATGGAAAGTGGTGGTGAAGAATTGTTAAATACAGTTAAGGTTGGAAGAATTATTAAAATACATAGAGGAGTTTGACGTGATTGGAAAATGTTGAGTAAAGTGTTTGCAAAAGAAAGAGAAAATAATGATATGGTCCTAATAATAAGGGATTGAAATATCAGAATTGGAAAGTTAGGGTATTATAGAATAGGGCAAGATGGGGAGTGTATGATGAGAAAATCGAAGGACAAAATTATGAATAATCCGGTATCCTTACCTTTTGTTTATGCAAGGACACAAAAGAAACTTGTAATTTGCAAAGTTATTCAAGTAATTTACAAATTATCTCTTTTAGGTGTGGTATCTTTTGGTTCTGGATGCGGTAAATCAGAGCATGCTGGAATTTATGTAAATGTGTCAGCTCATCTGGATTGGATTTTAGAGAATACTAAAGATGCTAGATACTGTGATCAATCTTAAATTATATTTAAATACTGGAGTTGTTGATTGAAGTAAAATGTTTATGAGGAATAATACTTTCTAAATTTATTTCAAAGTGGAGGGTCATTTTTAAGTTATTCATTCTTCATGGTGTACTAAGATGTTTTTTTTTTCTTTAAGGGATACCAGTAGTAGGTATTTTTTTATATGGAGGGCAAAATTCGGGGCTTGTGAACTTAAGGTTTATATTTTACAGTGGCGTAACTATACCGTTCGAGGCCCGTGGCAAATTCATCGGATGGGCCCCCTCCCCCCAATATAAAGAAGC
>WYDF02090001.1:0-10914 GCA_009867245.2 Adranes taylori | reverse complement strand
TTCTTTATATTGGGGGGAGGGGGCCCATCCGATGAATTTGCCACGGGCCTCGAACGGTATAGTTACGCCACTGGTTGCAAATGCCTTAAAAACTTAGGGGCGTCTGCAATTACCAAATAAGAATTTAGATGAGAGCTTAGAAAAGGAGATGAAGCTCAGAGTGGAAGAAATTTATAGTGATGATAACGAAGATGACATAATGGAAGAATTAATAATACAGCAGAGTTTAAACGAATGATAAAAGGAAGTGCTAATCCTACTGAGATATAGAAATGTTTAAATAAAAAGGAAGTTGAGGCGTTAGTGATAGGTTTCAATGAAATTGGAATGGGTGGGAGAGGATATTAGAGGAATGGAAACAAGGAGAGAATTTCAATATTTAAAAGAGATGACAGAACATATGTAAGTAATTACAGCGCGATTACAATAATGAATGAAAAATACTAGCTGTTTGGAAGAATAATGAATAAAAAGATTACAAGTTTTTTGAATGAGAAAAATATGTTGTCAGAAACGTAAAATGTGAATATAGAGAGAAGAAGGACAGCTGATATTCTAGTGATAATAAATATCTCGGGACAAGAATTATTTAGCGGAAAGAAATTGTATATGATGTTCTTGGATATAAAAGAGACATGTGAGAACAATCGTTCAAGAGAAGTTATGGATGAGGATGAATAAAGTTATAATGCCAAATGGAATAATAGAGACTATAAGGGAAATGTGTGAAGGGCCAAAGATGAGGGCAAACTTTGCAAATTGTGTATCTGAATGATTTGAAATAAAAAAGGATGCCCAAGTAACACAAGGATGTAAGACGAGTAAGACAAGTACGTCCAATGAGCTGGTGCCTGTTTGATATCTACATTTCGGATTTTGACAATGTGTTGAGGAATGGACAGAGCGGAGGAGTGATGTTTGGAAAAGAAAAGGTTGTGGCTTTTGGGATATGCGGATGGTACTGTGCGTACGCCGAGGATGAATGACAAAATGAGAGAGAAGATTGAAAGAGTAAATAGATATATGGTAAGAAGAGGATTGCAAGTGAAGGTGAAAAACGGACGATGTGAGAGCGACTATGTGTAAGAGCGAACAGATAATTAAATAGGGGGAATAGAGTTTAACGTGTTAAACAGAATAATGCCTGGAGACTATTGGAGTAATGTGTGGAGAATGTGAACAGAGTAATGTCAAGTTTTTATAATTGTTGTTTATTGATTCATTAAACTAGCATCGGATATCTGCAGGATATTTATTACCACGAGATATCTGCAGGATAAGAACCACGGGTTCCATACTCCCAGGTATCTCTAAATATCGTAATATTATTTGCTTTCAGATCATTGCGGTTATCTGGAGGATAAGTACCACGGTACTTATACTCCGTGATAATCCCAAAAAGTATATGACTATTATTTCGTAGTAAATGTATTTACGTTAAATATATTTTAGAATTTCATATTTATATTATTACATGATTTTATATATTGTTATAATTTATATTTATTACATAGAGTACAGTACATGGCCCATTAATAAAGAAACCTTCTCTACCAATTAATAAAGAAATCCTATGCGAGAATATAATTGAAAAATTGTACAACTTTAAAAAGAAAAAATTTTTTGGCACACTTATTCGGTTCAAAGGTTATTACAGTTCATATGTGTAATAATTAGCATAAGATATGTACAAACTATGGTGTGTACAATCAACAGAGCAAATTTTAATTAAAGCTTCGTCTTATTGCTGATTTATCAAAAGTGTCACGTGAATTTATTATGTGTGTGAATTTTATTTTCTTCACAATTCATATGATGCAATTTATGTTAAAAGTTTCTCATCTCTTTCCTACTGCATAAAATTAAAATTGCTTTTCTCACTCCTAAATAAAAACAAATGTCTGTGCATAATATTTACCCTAACTTCGTCTTTTTCTAACAACAGGGACTCATTCTGATTTTATTAACGCATTTATTTTGAATTTGAGGGTAAGTGATATTTGTATGTATTATACAAGGGCTGTCAATTACATTTGAAAGTTCTAAATACAAAGTAACTAATCAAATGTGTATAAGTGCTGTAAAATTGATAACTGTTAAAAACTGTATAAATTATTCCATTGTGCAAAATTGTTATACTGTTAAACTGTTATTATCAGTACTGTATTAGTAACTGTTGAGTAAAAATTGTGTATTATTTTGAATAACATTATGGCATCTTATAGCAATGCAAGCGCAAACAGATAGACATTTTACTGTTGGGGAAGAAAGATATGTAAACAATATCCATAAAAATTCATTGAAATACAATTTAGAATTTAGTCCTAACAACATGTGAATTTCGTTGCAAAGTTTTCAAGTAAATTTTTTTATACTTTTGAAAATTTACTAACATTTTTATATTCATCATACAAGTATATACAGAATGTTGCGCGAATGCAATGTAGCTAATATGTTGAGTTCTCCAAAACGACCTTAGCGATAAAGATATGTTTTAGACTTTGTAGACGAGGATGTGGAAACGACTATTAGATAAAAGTACATAATTTTTTAATGAATTAGAAATTAGAAATGATGTGTAACATATATGAGAGATCAGAATGGCCATCAGGTATCAAGCTTTACCAATACCCATTTTTTACAGAACGTCATTTATGTGTGTAAGTGAATACACACTAACTCTGTTCTGAACCTATCTCATCGGTTATAAATTATTATATTAAATATTCTATATATGTTCTATAAATGCCTAACAACATTGGTGTTAGGCATATGCGATGTGCTTCTAATCAAATTGAAATAATTCCTAAACTAGATCTAATTTGACGGTTCAATAAAAGATTTCATATAATAATTTATAACCGGTGAGATCAGAGTTAGTGTGTATTCACTTACACACATACAATGACGTTCTGTAAAAAATGGGTGTTGATAAAGCTTGATACCTGATAGCAGAAATGGCCATCCACCCGCATTTGATCAGTAATTTTTTCTAACTTGTGTGTATTCACACACATACACATACAATGACTTTCTGTAAAAAATGGGTGTTGATAAAGCTTGATACCTGATAGCAGAAATGATCTGTCATATATGTTACACATTACTTCTAATTAACACCTTTCATTCATAAAAAAATTCGTATTACTAGATTTTGTAAGCACTATATAATCTTCAATGCACATAACTTCTTGCTCAGAACGAGTTGCAGACTATAGACAAACTTTTGACAGTAATTACTGATGATACTGACTTACCAGACTTGAAACGGACGACGTTGTACAAAATATTAAAGGAAATAAATTTTTCATATAAATATAGAAACAAAAATTGTACATTGATTGCAAAAGGGGAAATGGTTTTATTGAGACGTAAATATTTGCGAGGAATTAAAAAATATCGGGAAGAGGGTTAAATGTATTACATGGAAGTAACATGGATAAAAGCGGGACACACAGTTAAGGTCTTGACAGATATGTCAATAAACAAATGCAAGAGGCGCATTACTATGGGGATATTCTACTGATATGAAAAAATCTTCAGGCAAGGGCAAACGATTAATAATAATAGTTGACATTGGATCAGACAGTGAGTTTATAGAAGGAAGTTTTTTAATGTTTGAATCAAACAAAGGTGCTGATTATCATGAGGAATTGAATTCAAACGTTTTTGAACGTTGGTTACAAAAAATTACACCTAAGTTGGAAAATTGGAAAACAATTGCGTGATACAAATGGATAATGCTCTTTACCATAGTCGAAAAATTAATAAAGTGTCTACAACAAGCTCAAAAAAGGCGAGATGCAACATTGGTTAATCATTACGATTGGTCAATCGTAATTACGATTACGGTCATTACGATTACGATTGGACTCGTGTGGAGTTATTAGGACTTATTCGGCAACATGACCTATATGTAAATATTTATGTTTCTGATCAATTAGCTGGTCAACACGGAAAGACAATTCTTCGACTCCCACCATTTCACTGTGAACTAAATGCAATCGAACTCATTTGGGCATAAGCAAAAAATTATGTAGCCAGAAATAATTCTACGTTTAAATTGTTGGATGTGAAAAATTTATTTTTCCCTGCACTTGAAACATTACTACCGTAAATTGGCAAAATAATATAAACCATGTTTTAAAAATTGAAAATCAAATGTGGAACTTGGATTTCATAATAGATGTACAAATTAAACCCCTTCTAATTAATGTAAATAACAATTCTGAATCAGAGTTCAGACTATGAGGAAATTTCGATTTATTCCTTATAAAGCTCATAGCTCATAAGTATAACATTACTTTTATATTATTATTTTTATTATTATTTTATATCTAATTTATAATTTTTAGATGTAAAATAGCCTGCCACGAACTATTGATCAGATTCGCTCGTTAAGTGTGTGATCATCGTAACATATTAATTTTGCTTTTTGCTTTAACTTAATAGCAGTGCCTTGTATATTTAATGATTCCATCCTTTTATTTCTTATATTATCTATCACATTTGCTAAAGATCTCAGGAGAGGACGGAGTTAGTTATATTTACATTTGTATAGAGATTGAACCTATAATTAAAATTTGCTCTGCTGAATGAATAGACTGTAGCATAAAATATTAGCTTGTATTTTTTAGAACTATATCATATGATAGCGACACACGAAGGTGCTATTAATTAAGTAACCACGACCAAGTAAATACATATGTTTTAAAGATTTAATTTGTTAAAAAAATCAATTCTGCAGTACATGCTAAAATCATTTATTTATTATTTACAACAACTATATTATAGAATTTATATATAAGACTGATTAATTGGAATAAAAACGAGATTTCTTATTTAGATGTAAAGCAGTGTGTTTCTACTAAATAACACCCGCTTCCCTAAAAATAGTTACTCCACCGTTACCAGTATTTAGTATAACTAAAAGTGGTAAAACAAACTTAAACTGCAATCATCGAACCAACAAGGTGAATTAATCAACGCTCACACTTGTTCAAAGTGTAATGTACATGTAAGGATAGTTGCTTAAAAAGCAAAAGTGGTAATAGCAAGATTGCATTGTGTGTGGGAGGAGAAGAGATTTGGGGATTCGCTAAGAATGAGAATACTGACAACGGAAGTTTGTTGGGGAATATAATGTTGTATGGTGCGGAATTATGTGACTAAAAGATGAAAATGAGAGATTAGTAGAACTGAAGGAAGCTACTGGAGGATAAAAGAAACAGAGTATTTATGAAAGAATGGGCAAAAGAGAGTATACGAAATAATAGGATGGTCGATGGAAAAATAGTTAGAGTTAGACGTCGATGGTGTTGTGAACGAAGAAATCCGAATAAATGAAGTTCAGATGTAAGAAAGACGGAAAAGAATTAAAACTGATAGGTACAAGATATATCGACGTAATCATTGTGGAACGTTTGCCATAAAATATGATATCAGAGTGAGGATGGAAAAGAAACGGATGATGGCGCGGTTTAGATGTGAGAGTGAAGACAGAGGAAATTTATATTGGATGAGTATGAATGAGACGGTGTGTAGGATATATGAGAGAAATGGGGGAAAATGGGAATACTGAAAGGATGATTGGAACAGAATTAAATGGACATAAGAGGAAAGAATGTTATGTCAGTGTGTGTTTGGGTGAAGGAATGAAAGGGATAGTTATAATGGAAAAGGTCATTAACGAAAGAGGAAAGAGAAGAGGGATAATGGGATAATAAAATAAACAAAGTTAAAGAATATTTTTTATTCTGCCTAGCTGGGAAACTGGGAAAAAGGAGAGAGGAGGATACTGGGAGGAAGATAATTACACAATAAATCAAAGATAAAAAGTACATCTAGATTAGCATACATGGCTAATACATTCGAGCATTTCAATAAGGATAAAAAAATATGAAAGCCGAAATGAGAATACGTTGACTTGCTCCAATAAATGTTAAGCATTCAAAGAAAAAACAACTTGAACCTTCCCAAAATAAATATGAAAGGAATTTGTAAAAATGTGGGATTGAACGTGTTAGACTCAAAGTACGCAATAAATTGTAGAATACGCAATAAGATATGGACCAAAAACTTTGCATTTGCTACAGGCAAAGTTTTGATTCAATTAATACAGTTAAGACTGCATTCGAAATATTTTTGGAATTATCGCCATAAATTCTACAGAAGCGCTTCTTTTTTAAATTTGAGAGGAATTAATTGAATGAGTAACTACGGAACGCTAAAGTTTCACCAAATGCAAAAGGAACATTACTTTTTCCAAAGGTCTATTATATGTTTTTGGGATATGTCTTCCTGATTTCCCAAGCAAATATAAACAAATAAACTTCCATTAAATTTTTCAATGTGCTATGGAATTCTGGGAAGATTTTGGATGTGCAATGGAGCTGCTAAAAGTTTGAGACTCATTGCCGTAAACAATAGACAATAGCCGGTCATTAACTTAATGTGATCGACCATTGTCGTTGTGTTTTCTTATACCACAGATGAAGGATTTATCATGTCACGTATTTTTATGATGTTTGTGTGCTTATTCATACTATTTATAAATTTCTTATTTGAAAAACTTGACATACTTTTTATAAGACTAACATATGCTACATATTACATTAGTCTGTTATATTACAAATCGGTCACCGCCTTTACATTTCTCGTTATATACAAATTCGTTTGCAAAGGCGTCTCGGCGCTAGTCATCTTCTAAACGATGTGCGCGGCGTCGACGTTCTTTTCTAGCGTGGCGTTAATTCCGTACCGAGTTGGCGATATTTCAAACATCCTACTGTCTGAGAATCTCTGGGTCAATATAATGGAGGTTACCAAATTTATTATTTATAATATTAAAGTATGTTTTATAGATAATTTTTTTAATCTGTAGATCTTGGACGATTCTATAAACCTTGGTATTTATAACTCGTAGAAGATTGTTATGATATTGTAAAATAATTAAAGACGACAACAATACCTCGAATTGCTTTGTTCAACTTTTGATAGTAAAGCAACATTATGAAACACTTCGCAGAATTTCGTAGTGCTTCCGTCAGTTATAAATTTTTTCAAGGCCACAAAACTCTGTTCTAAAAAAAGAGCCCTGATTCCACGCACAACATGATTGCGTGGTGTGACATATTGTGAAACAAAGGTATCTTTATGCATATCGCGGACCACAACGCATTCGATTTTGCGTGTACATTTAGATGTGAGAAACGTCGTGAAGGTGACGAATCTTGAGCTGGAATGTTCTAGTCGTACAAAGTGGAGGCTAGTAATAATCAACTGATTGGTTCTTCCAAAATGAACCGGATCTCACAAAAATAATTCGTATCATTTCCACGCAAATGATTAGTTACTGTTTCTTATGTTGTAATGGAAATCTCGTAAAGTTTGTGATAAAGGTTATCAATGAGAGAAGTTATCAATGAGTAAGTCTCATTGTCTATACTTAATTGATTTATCGTCTAACAACTTTCTGTTACCAAACGTCAAACATAAAATGCGTGAACTTCAAAATTCATGCTTTTCAAATACCCCCTTAACCCTTTGGAGTCGTATTTATTTTTCGTTTCTTTTCGTTAAAAGGAAAGAACTATGAAAACGTGTAATATCGTAAATACACTGACGTTACGTTGTCCAGTGACTACAACTGACTGCGAAAGACACTAGCCAGAAGTATACACTCTAGTAATATAGGAATTAGGTTGATGTAAAAGGATAGAAAGAGTTCGTAAAAAACTGCTTTTATATGCTTGAAAATCTCACTTTTATAGACATGAGCCCCTCGCACCTGAAGTCATCTTTTACTTACATATACAAATCAAGATATGTCGATTTTATAATTGTAGGTTATGCCTTTCATACTCTAAGGGCCGGGCATATATGCATCCCACTAGATACTTTAGTTAGGACCCAAAAGGCTTGACATTTTTTTTATTCACATAGAAAGAATATAGAGAAATACGTAACTACCATTACTGCAGATGTTACGGAATAATGCAAGTTTTGCATAATGGTATGTTACATATATGACACAGAGTTTTGGTTGTGGTTTCTTTCTTTAGTTGTGTACATCTCGAACAGCGACGTCTGGTCGAGCCCTCAATGGGTAAATGATCACCCACATTTTGAAGTTTGGTTTTTTTTTTTGATGATGTCACCCAAATGATTTTGCGGATCTTCTGTTCATATTTTCACCACTTCTGCCCAACGTAATCAAATATTTTGCTATTAATGAAGCTTTGTGCGCCTTGTCTCGTCGTGGATGATGTGAACATTCCTTGCAGCCATCATTAGGAGTTTGAAAAAACTTTTTTCCACAACTTATTAGATCTTCTATCGAAATCGTATAAGCCAATAATTTGATCTGCTAGATCTTCTCCTCCCATGTGCTCATTGTAGAACTTCAGCATAATCGAAATGAGGAATTTTTTCTTGGTACCATCTTTCACAGTTCGCTTTATCAAAGTAGTTTCATCAGTGGAGCAATTATTTATTGCTAGCACATTTTTTGTGTCGTACCATTTACATTGAATTGGAATTGACTTTCTCCTCGTTCTAAGTTTCCAGAAAACTTGGGAACCTTTTTACGACTTCAGTAGTGTCAAGTGTCAAGTAGGTGAACACAAGAGTAAAACCTATTAAATGTCAATACCACATCCATGCATTTGATGGAGTCTGATAATTTGAGAACAACTCTTTTTCCTTCAAAGGCCAAGTTCCATTTCTTTAACTGGATGAATGTTTAGATCATAAGTTTATCCCCTGTTCATCGTGCACATCTAGCAATAGTTTTATAATCTTGAGGCCATTTTGTCTTGCCAACTCTTTTTAATTCTGTTGAAATTGCAGAGTGCATCGAGTCACACTCAATTTCGCTGTGCCCCGCCACTAAAAACTGAGATCAATACTTTCTAAGTGTGGAATTTCCTGTACTGGAGTTAAACACAACGCAGTCATTTATTTATTGAGGTTTTAGCCCCCGCATTTGTGAATGAAACATGAATTTTTTCCACATAAATTCGTATCGATTTAAAATAGGAATATAAGCAATTTGCTATTTCGCAACTGCGACGCTTTCCTTCGACTTCCGTCCACATAAAATAATCTTCTTGTTTGGACGCTACGTCATAAAGAGTGATCTTAAAACGCTGCTTTTAAAACAAAGCAATATTCGTGGGATCTTGGTACAATGCGCACCTGTTGTAAGTCTAAATTGCAATAGACTATTTTCCTATCCGAGTGTTCCGCTAATTGTATGTTTGACACTCTTTCATGCAGAGCTCTATTCTTTGCGGCTACGTGAGCCTGATATTCAGTCTCCAATATTCTTTTGTCGTTTGACTGACTATTGTAGGCCATACATGTATGGAACTGGTCTTTTTTGGGCGATAAAACAAAAGGTTATACTCAGAAAATATTTTTCTGTATCTTTTGTCGCTTGACTATTCTAGGCCATATTGTAGGTTTTTTCTTGCATACCATTCAAACTGGGCCTTGTGAAGTTCATACGTGTGACAGTACTCTCATCATCAGAAATAATTCTCTGAAGAAGTTGGAATATATTCTGACTGACCGGGGGAATGAGGTTCACAATTAGACTCTGGATCTGAAGGTAGCTTAGAAGTATAAGCACCAGACTGGGACCCCACAGACGCAATAGCAACTTATAAGATTTTGTTTTGCCCTCATTAGTAACAAGAAATATATTATGTTACTTTTTAGCCATAGGTACTAATTTTAAGCAAAATTCATGTACATGAAAAAATCTAATTGTTAACTTTCTGGTAAATATACATATTGTACGTTATCTTATTGTTTTAAATGCCATTTTTATCTTTTATGAAATTGTGTTATTATTTGTGTCATATGTTACAATAATAATTTTGACTTGTTCACTATTTTATGGTATTTACTGACTGCATTTTGCACTTCTTGAAACACAACAACTTCTGACATTCTGTGAATAGCATTTTAAGACAACACAATAACAAATATATTACAAATGTGTACTATTTTTAATAAGCAGTAAAAGACTATTGCATAAAAATAATTATTGAGAGAAACATAATCTCACTTCCTTTAGTTTTTTCAAAATACCACATAATAATTAAAATTAAATCTAAATCAACTTACCTTCCTTCATCCATTCGATTATCTAATGCTATTTGTACCATTTTCATACCCCTTGTCACCCTTTTTGACTTTCTTAAGCACAAAACAATTTCACTTTCCATACACGACACCTATCAGCTGAATATTGCACAACTAGATATCTCAAAAAGTGTTCGGAAGTTACAACTGCAAGTTTTTGACTTTTACAATGAGATATCTCAAATTATGTAGTTATATAGCATAGTAGTTAAGCTAGATTTGGAATATATCTATATTTCGCCGTTGAATTTTTGTACTATAGATATACGATGGAACTTCCTACTTATAGCAATGAAAAGAGCACACAAAGTTGAGTACATACAAATAGATACCCCAGATTTTCCAAAATTCGAATTACCTAGTTTTAATGTTTCTATGCTGTCCATAGTGCCTTATTCAACACTCTCGCTTATACTCTATTTAATTCATTGATTAGTGTGACTCCCCTATAAAATTATGCATTCCTCCTATCACATGTCTTATATTCCGCTTCTTTCTATTCCACCGGAATTTTACCTTTTTCCCTCTATACATTATTCATTTCTGTAACTAACGCTTTTAGTCCAATCTTGTAGTTCACCCGCCGTTAATATTTGCATTTTCTGATTTTCTTTGAACAATTGTTTTTTGTCTTTTGCGTATTTTGTATTAAAAACGATAAGTATTTTTTTGGCTTATGGCTATATCAGAGGACCCACTTATCTACCTGATTCTTAACTGCAATTTAAGTATCAATAAAACCTTTTTAAATATGCACTTCGA
>WYDF02089990.1:0-10914 GCA_009867245.2 Adranes taylori | reverse complement strand
ATATCTGCAGAGGATAAAAAGATAAAGTTAGTATTATCGTTTGTGTCTGGTTGTCGTTTTCGTTGTTGTTTCCGTTATAGTTGTTATAATTGTCACTATCTCGTTACTATAATTGTCATGTTGTTGCTCCTGGTAGTTCTATCTGGTAATTGACTCTCCCGTTTGGTCGTTGACACTAATAAGTCCAGTCCCTCGTAGCCCCAATTCCTCTAGTCGTTGTGGTTGTTGTTTTCGTTATAATTGTCGTTATAGTTGACACCATCTCGTCACTATAATTGTCGTGTTGTTGGTCCCACCTATCTGGTAGTTGACTCCCTCCCGTTTGGTCGTTGACACTAATAAGTCCAGTCTCTCGTAGTCGTTGTCTTGTTGTTGTTCCCGTCTATGTGGTCGTTGCTCCCGCCTACCTGGTTGTTGCTCCGCCTATTTGGTCGATAACTCTCTCCTAGTTAGTTTTGACACCACCAAGCCAAATCCCCCGTAATCGTTGTCGTTTTGTTTCTTCCGTTTATCTAGTTTTTGACTCTCTCCCCTTGTATTTTAACAAGTAACACCACTAAGTCCAATCCCTAGTAGCCCCAATATGGTCCCCTAAAACACCCCAACAATAGAACTCCTATGAATGAAGTCTATATCTGAAGATGGCCCAAAAGGGTTGAAACTATAGTCACAATCTTGTGAAGAGATACCACGTGTAACAATTGTACTATACATGGTAATAACGAAGTAAAAACACTTAAAAACATCAATTGATCTCATCGTGTATTACCACAAAATAACGCTTGACTCAATCTAAGTTTTAATATATTTTCGACTTGTTTCTCAACTGAAATAGGTTAAGCAAAGTCTTTATTTGCAATATTACAATTATATTACAATATGAATTATTATGGAAAATGTACTTAGTTATGACACAATTGTATTGGATGTGAGCAATTGGAAATGGATGGATGTGAGGTTAGACCTAACAAAATATTGGAAATACGATCTAAAAATGTTTGAAATAATAAAACAACAAATATGTCAGAAAAATTTTTGAACTGTTGATAGAGGGGTAAAACCAATAAATTATAAATTTAGCTTCGTTAAAGATCGATTGGAAAATAAGTTCACTGTTAACTTAAAACTGTAATCAGTCTTTATAATAGTCAAAATACTCTAGTACAAATATCAATAAAATCGAATACCTTTCTGCACTTTGGTACGACACTCCCCACAAAACCGATGTTTCCTAAGATAAGTGTCCAGCGTAGTGTGTAAACTGGCTGCTTCAATAATACATACATCTCGTTTGCATTCGGCTCGCATACACTCCCACACGTCACGCCAAACGGGTGATACTACGTTTAATGGACGACCACGCTGCGTGTCTAACGAATGGAGCAGGCACCGATGACTTTTTTTGTTCTTCTTAGGCTGACTGTCCACGATGGTATTCAATTTTGTACTACAATTTTAAAAAGTATGTCTCAGAATTGTAAATGCTTGTCCAAAATAGTAAGAGAAAGAAAGGCTTATAAATACTACTTCAAATCCTCTTTTTTCTTATTGCATACTCATTAATGTAAGGTTCGTGTAAGTTTCATTAGTGCAAGGTTGGTGTAAGTCTTAACATAGGGTTCGACATTCAAATTAAAAATTCGTGGGCGGTACCACCACCCCATCTTTCAATCTTTCATATACTAGAAGTCATATGTTTTATTATATTTTGCATACAGCAAAAGTTGATCTATTTGTTTTTGACTGTCACTTTATAACCCGCCTATTAAAGTCAATTAGCGCATTAGTTGTTTAGGGTAATAATCGATTAGCACAGAAACCCAGGGGTATAACCACGCTAGAAAAGTGTACTTAGCTGCCTGTGGATTTAATATTTTGCCATCTGAAGTATTCTTACAGTTATATAAACCCCTTTTTTAAAACAATAATCAGTGGCAAATTTAGGGGACGGGGTTAACCGTGTTCAAATCTCCATTTTATTCAAAAGTAACTTTAAAATATACTTTATACTTTAAAATTTAATAATATTATTCATGTGTAATAGATATGGTGTCAGTTTCAACCCCTCCCAAAATTCTAATTTGGAGCCGTCAGTGATAACAACATTTTTTAAATTGCAGGAGAACCTACCGTTTTATAGATCTTCAAAAACTCAAAATATTTTTTTCTATAAGATTTCTTTTATAGTAAAATCCAAGTGAAGATACTTTCCTTCTGGAACCAATTTCCAAAATTTAGTTAGAGAAACGGAAAGAGCCGTATTTGCACACTCAGGATATATAACAATATATTATTATTAACGTGAACGTGACCGCAACTGTAGTTAAATTAAAATACGTTGAAGTATTAAATTACAAGTACAAGCATATAGTGTTAAATGTTTTTATCTATTTGTCCAACAATAATAGTGGTAAAAGTGTATCAGGAATGTGCGGGATGTTTCTGCTACGACTGAAGCCTCTGAACGAACAGTATTCCGGTATCGGCATGAAAGTAAAAATGGGCCATTTGTAACTCCGATAAGAAGAAAAAAAAAAGACCCGGTTGTTCGATAAGCTGTGAGAATAAATATGACGAAGGTACGCGGTCTAGAATAAGAAAGGTTGTGCACAATTTTTTATGAACAATATTCCTCCAACTTTTGACACCGTCCTAGAAAAAATAACAAAACGGAACATCTTCCGAATTTTTGTAAGAGTACACTGAGAAGACCGGGGTTTTGTGTATGGCAGGTAGGATAAAAATTCAGTATAATAGAAAAACAAGAAATAATCGCTTGGAGGCAGCAGTTTCTTCTGGAAATAAAAAAAAAAGAGGAATCAAGAAGCCAATATCATTTATATGGACGAACGTGGGTTAATACTGGAACTACCACTGGACAAATATGGCAAGATACAACAATAAAAAACACACAATATGCTTTTGTAAATGAACTTACCACCGGTTTAAAACCTCTGATAGGGAAAGGACCAAGATTTGTTTTAGTTCATGCAGGAAACAAAGATAGATTCGTTAAAGTTGTTGACATGACGTTTCTGGCTAAAAAAGGTGCAGAAGATTATTACGGAGATGGACATATTTGAGAAATGGACATATTTTGGAGATGGACATATTTGAGAAATGGTTTGAAGACACTTTATTACCGAATCTTCCAAAAAATAAAGTATATGAAATGTGATTGTCATGGACAATGCTTCTTACCATTCTCGAAAATTATGCTTTCCCAAACTATATTGGAGAAAATCTCAAATTCAAGAGTGGCTATATGAGAAGAATATTTATTTTGAGGAAGATTATTTAAAAAGTGAACTTCTGGAAACTGATAATGCCTTTAATGCCAGTTGTAACAAATACAAAGTTGAATGTATTGCTGAGAAATACAGGAATCACAGCGATGAATAATACCGCATTTTAAGACTCCCTCCTTTTCACTGTGAACTAAATCCAATTGAAATGGTTTGGAGTGAAGTGAAACGGTACGTGTCCTCTAATAATTCAAGTTTCAAAGCAAACGATGTTAAGAAATTAATTTCTAAAGGTTATGAAAAAGTGCAAAGCAATGCATTGGGAAAGTTATGTCAACCAGGTTACGAAAATCGAGAACAATTTTTGGAAAATAGACAACATGCAAGATGACATTGAACCTAGTATAATATCATTAAACGACGACTCGCAAGATGAATTGGATTATGAAAATGAATATATACCATGATTAATTACCAAATTGTTTTCAATTTAAAACCCAAATGAATGTAGTAGTAAGTTTTCAGAAATGGATTGAAAAACAACTTTTACTTCATTTACAGCCAAATTCTGTCATCGCTATAAACAATGCACCTTACCATCCATTATAGCCAATAAGGTGGCAACAAAATCTTCAACCAAATCTGCTATGAAATCTTTGTAAAAGTTAGTGAAGATGGACCTGCTTCTTTTAGAAAATAAGCAGATCTTACAACATCAATAACATCGGAAGTACCCTATATCCATGTACTGCCATCTCAATGTGGATTTTACTATATCTACTACTGTTCAGGAATTATACCTGAAATTGACTTTCGGTTACCATGGTATAGTTTTTTTTATTTTCTTCTGACACTTAAGCAATTAAGAAACCACAACCTATTTTTATTTAAACGGTTTGATTTGTTACGCATACAAACAAAATCTAATGGGGATAGTTTTCTGTCCTATGTTTACTTTCGCTATATAAGTATAAGAGATCAGAACATCATAATTTTGTTGGTTTATGCTATGTTATCAAGTTACAAAAAAAACTTATAATGTTTCTATTTTATACATAAACAACACACAATATCTAGATGAATGTTAAAGAATTAAGTATTCGTTTTTTTTTGTAGATTTATTTATTTCACTTAGTATTATATTTTTTTACATACCATTCGTATCAAAAAACCCTCGTCAATAGATGGATATCTCACTTCTCACACTCACTTTCATCCTCAGAAGAACTCTCCGTCGCCGATTCTTCATCCGAACTACCGGTGTTTGATGTGATCACTAAGGGTCGAATATTTTTCATTAAAGCATCCTTAAAAATCGTCCCTAATTATCTTTTCTGTATGTTCAATATAGTTTTTCCAAACATCGCTATGATATGGCAATAATATGGAGGCAACCTTAAAACTCGGTGGCCATATTTTTCTGCGAAGTCATCTACTACATAAGCAGGTTTAGCATGCTGGGAATGCGATTTACATCTATCCAATAGTTCAGTCCTCCTGGATTATGTTGTACATTATGTGTTTGTAAATATACAATCAACTCATTTTTTGTCCAGCTGGATTTGGGTGTTTTTACTCAAAGACGAGAGTGATAAGATGCATTATCTAAAACTATAATCGACCGGTTTGCCTAATGTTTTAATAGCTGATTTTCAAAGCAGTATTAAAATTTTATCGCATCCATATTATCATGGCAGTCATTTGTTCTTTTTGTTGTAGAAAATATTTGATCGATATTTTCAACAAAGCCAAATTAGGACTCCGCAAGTAATATTATAAATATTTTGCCAAGACTTGTTCTATTGGGCTGTAGAAAACATTTGCTGGAAACATCTTGCCAGGAATTGTTGTTACCTCCAGATCCATTAGCAAATATCCATGTCTCGTCTAAGAAGATAAAATCATGGGAATACTCAGAATTAAGATTTTATACATAGTCTCTTAGGAAGTAATAACGTTTTATTATTATGGCTGAGCTCTCACATAAAGCTTTACGATTGTTTGTTTTCTTATATTTGAGTCCCAAATGTTTGACTACTTTATACAAACTACTGTCACTAATATTTACGATATTGCGTTCTTGCAATTTCACATTTAATTTTTTTATAGTAATTTTTTTTTTGACGAAATAATTCATAAATAATGTTTTTAATCGCAGATTTTGTGACAGGTGATATATCTGTTGATTTATTTTTAAATTTCACTGTTTTACACTTTTCCACTAATCCCTCATCACAATTCTTTTCACGGTGCAAATTGACACTTTTGCAGCATTAGCTGTTCGTTTCTGGACAGACAAAATATTTTCCAATGGTTCAAAGTTTTCTTTTTCTCTACTAAAATATTTATAAATATTTAAAACAATTTGTTGTTCTGCTACTGAATAATATTTAGGCATCTTTTAATGACTAGATATCTGAATTAAACATAACACAAACACTCTAAAATAAGATTTTTTTTTCTGTAGGATGCACTTCACCTGAATCGCGACTGAATAAAAATACGATAGTTATTTCTTAGCATGAAATTTGAATCTTGACATGGAGTTTCTTTACCCTTCTAAGAAACTTAAAATGTCCAATATTTTCGTTGGGTTTTTTAACAATAGAATAGGAAACAAAATAGAAAATAAATGTGTCTATGAAATTGTGAAATATTGGCTCTTGAAAAGAGGTCAACATTTTCATTGCTTCTTCTGGACGTATACTAGAAAAATCAAAGTAATTGAGTTCCAACATTTTCTAATACCTACGTTAAATTAAAATAATTTAAGTTTAAACCAGTTTTAGATAAATACATTCAAAATATACTACAAATATAAATGATGGCAACTGAGCACGTAGAGAATAAAACGCAACGCAACATATGTAAACATAGAGCAAAATATTGCATTAATGCGGTAGATACAGGGTAGGTAAGTTTTTATCCTTTTTCATGTAACACAACAAACGAACAATTTGTCATATAATATATTAAAGTTAACATGACATAGAAAATCTATTTAGTTTGATTTTGCTTATAGGCGTAATATTTCAAATAAAAGCAAAGGACCTTTAGGTAGCCTATACAATAAAGTTTATTCGAATGTCTATCTTTTATAGCTTCTGAGATATATAGAAGTTCGTTAAACTTTAAACATGGATACCAGTTGGAGACATTAAACTAATTTCATTCGATTTTTTGATTTCTGAATAAAAAAATGGCGCAATTCCGATATAAATGAAAAATCCACTTTTGCACAAAATCATGTGCATGTATCTACCAAATTTCATTCAAATCAGCCCAATAGGTTGGGAGAAATAATTGAATATATGTATACTCATCGGTGTACACTTACACCGAAGAATACGCCTTTCTTTTAAATTTGAGCACGAATTTTTTTTTTGCGGTAAATCGTTTCTTATGAACCCCTCTTTGAATTACGTATAAAAGGAATGCAGTGATATGAGTACAATAGATGTACTAAGGTGAAATAAAAAAAATGTTCAAAATATGAATCTTATATTTTTCAAACACATTTACATACTATGTACGCGGTATGTATATGGTACATGAAAGGTAAAAAAATTTTATGTATAACAAATTAATAAAACTATTACACCGAAAATAAATAAAACTATTATTGGATAAACATAAAGCTTCTTTTGTACAGAAATCAGTGCGAAATCCACACTGAGTATACATTGTACTCATTGCATATAAAGTTATCTTTGGGTCACTTAAGCAATAAAATGAACATGGAATTTAACCAATCTGACGGTATTATGCTAGATTTATATAGTGCTATTCAGTACCGTATATAAGGGTCTGGCGAGCTTAACATAACTATACAGTAACTAATGATCTGTACCCGGCTTCACCCAAACTCGGATGCGAAATAACTCTGAAAAGACCGCTTGATAAAAACATCACCAAAGAAATCTACCAGAGGAGAACTACAGTTGATATAAAAATAAGCCTCTGTTTTAATATACCTATCAATTGCAGTGTCTAGCTAAACCTCACATTAAAAGAACTTTAAATTAGATCTGAGTAACATTCATTATTAAACATTGTAGACATCTTTATAATTTTAATTATAATTAAAGATTTAACCATAGTTATTCCATAACACTAAATGAATGTTATTAAAAATTAAAATAATCAATTTGTAGAAGCAATAACCTCCATTGATTTACAGAAATGGTATAGAATAATATTTTAGCAAATTCCTATTGTTATAAAACACTTACCTGTGACCATTGAAAATGCTGCTTAAGAATTGTGCAGAATGCAGCTTATCTTCTCTAATTGTAACCTTACCAGCTGGATTTATAATAAGCGGGTCTAATGTAGGGTACTCATATTTAAATAGTTGAAAATATAACCTCTCGACACTAAAACACATTATATGATTTAAAACAAAACTACATGGAGTAAAATTATCTATACAAACCTTCGACGACATCCAACGCAAGGAACAGATTGATTTAAAACATGAAATATCTGTAAACGAGAAACCTCTAAAGCCGAAATGAGTTCTTCGCTAGAAAGAAGGCTCATTTTACGACTAAATTCTTCTAAATCCTTACTCTTCACATTTTGATGTTCACTAATTAAACCCAGAGACTTTAAATCCATAACCATCTAAAAAAATGTATATTTTCGCATTGATTACAGCAAATTAAAATATCAAAAAATATTTTTATTTATAACAAATTAAAAAAAGGTAATTATTACCGTTAGTGTTTCGTCAATAACAAGGGGCAATTGCCTTTTATTCAAAGGTTTCGTGGTTCTATACACATCCACTAACTTTGCCATTTTATTAACGAAATGTCTTTAAAGCAAAATATGAATCACATAAAATGTTATGCCCTTAAGACGATGAAAATATCACCAATAAATAAATATTAAAACACGACATGTACACTGGCCATAGCCATTTGTGCAGAACTGTCAAAATTTAGAAACTTTTTGACAGATATTTCAGTTATTTTTTTCGTTAACTGTTATTCGATATAAAATGTAAATTTTAATATATAGGGTTACAAGCTCAACAATATAACTACAAAACAACACTTCTTGATTTAAAAATATTTTATTTATCTATGGACTTTGCCTCGGAAGACAAATAGCCACTAATTAAAAATATATACATATATATATATTTCATTAAGAACATTACTGTAATCAGTTTTGCTTACAAGACCATTACCTTGACCAGAGAAAATATAATAATTTTGTTATAAACTATTTCTTTTGTGAATAGTTGTATTGATTTCAGTTGTACCCTGACTAGAAAGATTTGGGAATACAGTGTTGACAGATGTCAATAAAATAATTTGATTGTAGAACTGCCATTTTATAAGCATTACATTAGGCATAAGCTCTTTAGGTTAGGAATAAAATATTATTGAACGCTGAATAAATAATAAATTGTAACTTAAGTTTTGTGTTTGTTGATTATTTATAATGGCCGATGAAGTTATAAAAAAGGTATGCATAAACATTTCACGTTTAATGTTAGACAAATGCCAACTAACGTGTCATTTATCTTGTCGTTGGCGGTTAAGGTGCTCGAATCAAAATTTTTGTGCTTAAAACTACTTCAATATAGCTTGTGATGTCTTCTACCACTAATACAGTTTTAAAATATATTACTCTAACTGCTTCAGAAAGAAATAATTATGATAAGGTAATGCAAAATTCGCAATATGCTATAAAATAAATTTATAAGGTTCCAGACAACCTACATCTTTGTAGTTAATTTTTGATAAATGTGTTTATGTAAATTGTAATAAGCAAATTGTAGGTTCAATAATTGTATATAAATTGTAATATGCAATTTATTTTAAGCTTTATCGACAATGTGCTCATTATATGATCCTGTACCTTTCTCTGTTTACGACTTATCCATGTGCATTAACTACTAATTTGTTTTAATTTATTGATTTAAGATTAACGGGCAGTTTTTCATATGATCCACAAAAGATATTTATATAGTTTGTAATTTTTATAAACCATGGGTTTTCATAATTTAAACCCATGATGCTTCGAAGCTTTTATACTAAAGAACGACTGCAAGCCAGGACTAATAATTAAAAATGTCTTTGACAAACATTAGTTTGTCCTAGTTCTTTTTCTGCCATTCGAATATGATATTGTGCGACAACCAGAACATTTTTGGTCCCCATGCAAATTTTGACGTCACTAGGTTCTTATTAAGACATTAAATACTGTATTTTCCTTCAAAATACAACAACTACGGATTATTTGGTGATAAAATTGTAATTTTATTTAGCATTTCAATGTTTACGTGTAATTGAGTTTTATCACTGCACAGTTCTAAAGTATGCATAAATATAAAGAGCATAGTGAGTGCGCTAGGGTTGTAAAGAGATACAACATGGTCTGGATAATAAATCTGTTTTTAGAACTAGAAATCCACGGACATTTTGAGACTTAATTGGCGAGGGTCGTACTGGATTGAACAGCGATCTTCTGTTTTATATTTGAGGTAGAAAGAATGGGAGAATAAATGGATTAATGTGTATACATAACAATATTAAGAACATACGTGTGCATTCCCACAGCATCTACCACATGTTCGCAATGATAATACTTCAGGTGGTCAAATCTTAGCCTTGTGGCTTCAGGGTTGTAATTTTTCTATAAACTTTTTGACAGTCATGTAAATGTTTCTGAATTGCTCACTAAATTAAATTTTTACATTCTAATGACTGCGAAATGTTGTAAGCTAGTAAAAAGAGACATACCATTTTATTAATCACTAACTACAATGTGTAATAATTTCAATGAACATTTAAATTTTAATATATTTATACAAATTACTCAGAATTTTGTCAAATGTTGCACAACAAATTTTTGTTATCACGAATTATGTTTGTTCACATAAGGATATCTATCCTTTGAATGTGCACATTTCTAGTTATAATTAGTTTTAATAATTGGATAATTTATTTAAATTAGGTACAAGAATATAAAGACTCCTTAAAAACACAGGCCGAAAATTTAATTCTGAAAGGCTTTCCTGAAACTATCGTCAGCTTAAATGAAGTACTTGAAACACCAGCATTCAAAGACCGACAGTTTTCTGAAGTACATCATGATTTAAACATTCCCGTGCCGAGAGCTATTTCGTTTAATAGTCACGAAGAGGCCGAATTGCCGCCATCGAAGAAATCTAAATATGATCATTCGATAGCCATGCTCGATGGTGGCGGTACGAAAGTGATGGCGTTGCCCAACGGACCAGTGCCATGTAACAAGCACTTAGTAGAATTGATTGAGATTGTCAAACCGCATATTAGGAAACTTGTTGAAGACTCCAATTTGGTTTGTTTTAATTTTTTAATACAACATATATCGATAGCACATAATAATCGATAGCTATTCAAATTTTCAATGCTTTTGTGTAACACTGTTCAAAAATTGTTTTCGGTTCCCAAATTTTGTACTATCTACTTTTAATTCAGAATTGTACTGTTCAGAATTGTCTGAATGAGAGACGGATTGAAACGTTAACAAGGAGCATGAATGCAGTATAGAAGGGGAAAGAGAAGATGGCGGAAGAATTGAAGGAGGGTGAGAAAATCCCGTTGTATAAGAGGGAAAGTAGGAGACTCGTAGATAGTTATAGAGGGGCCACGGTAATGAATGGGTTATA
>WYDF02089989.1:0-24220 GCA_009867245.2 Adranes taylori | reverse complement strand
TATATATATACATACATATATATATATATATATATATATATATATATATATATATGTATATGTATATGAGTCCCGTTTAACTGAAATTCAATCTACCGAATTTCCGGATTAACTGAATCAAAAAACTAAAAAAAAAATATAAAGTTATTAAATTATGGAAAGTAGTATTCTTCTCGTTAAACAGAAAATAGTGCATATTGCTGTACGAGAAAGGTGCAGTAGAAAAACAAAGATCTGTTAGTGGGCCATAAGTTACCTTTTACATAAAGTAGAAGCTTTTGCTATCCGCTGTACGCACGCTAGCCAGCCGGGCATCAATGGCCGCGTTCATCATAGCAAACAGTTTGCTACCGCTTGCAAGCGATGCTGGTGCTGGACTCACAACTATTGGTGCTCTACATGTTTAAATCATAGTACTGTGTTTTTGTTTTTCCTGCGTGACTTAATAGTGTAGTGTCAAGTGAACTATAGCGGAAAAGAGAACAGGTATTCTTGTATCGATGTAAAAGAAACTAGAGGCAACTTTTAGACTGGATAAAGGTGAGTCAGTGAAACACATATCTATCGAATACGGAGTAGGTGCAGCCGTTATAGAAAAAAAGTTTGCACCAAATAGAGGATTTCTATGCAAACATGGGTTAAAAAGATAGCTTAAATAACAGTGGGGCATTAAAAAGGCCTAAGAATGAAGCCTTAGATGTTGCTTTGTTTATATGGTTCTTCCAAGAACGAGAAACTGGTAGCCCTATATCGGGACCTATAATTGAGTAGAAGGCCTTAGATTTAAACAAAAAGCTAGGCGGAGACCCTAATTTCACAGGCTTTCAATATGTAGGCTAGATTTATTGTAGACTGGCTTTCAGGATGGAAAGCCAGTCACTCCGACATGGAATATGGCAGTTGTCAATAAGTGGTGAATAACTGTCAGGACATATAGATCTTGCTGCGCCTTTTAAAACAACGTTTCAGACAATTATTAGTGATAGTGAATTAACACCGGCACAAATCTACAACACAGATGAAACGAGCATCAATTATAAATTCTTACCAAATAAAACACCGGCCTCAAAAAATCATGATGCAGCTAAATGCCACACAAAAAACAAAAATCGTGTTACATTGCTTGTTTTTAGTAATACCGCAGGAACACATAAGTTACCGCTCGTTCTAATTCGAAAATCGGCTAACCCAAGGGCGCTGAAAAATGTTAAAAGCACCTCACTCTCCGTAATCTATGCAAACCAAAAGGCAGCTTGGATGACAACAAATTTTAGAAGAAAGAACGCTTGCCTCTTAAAAGAGTTTCATTCATTGACAAAACTTTTCACCTGCAAGCAGAGGAACTTAAATGCGGTGACATTTCTTGTTTTATTTTTCCCAGCTAAATTTCAGGGTAAAATCGTTGACAGTGATGTTGACGAACAACGCAAGGATATCTCAGCTACTCTTAAAGAAGTAAACATCAAAGATATTATTTATATGACTGTTCCTGTGTGGAATGAAGTGACATTCACGGAATTAGCAAAAACATGGAAGAAACTTTGGCCAGATGTTCCAATATCGGAGACTTCGAATGAGAGCGGAGACTTCGAATGAGATATGTGATGAGGCAAGCTTGCTTCAGATTATACAAAATATGGACGGCTGCTTTAAAGTACAGATTAATGGTTTCAGAGTAGATTCAAACTGACGAGGACCCGTGCCACCCGATCTTATCTGATGATTATATTATAGCTTCATGTTCGTCTACTCAAGATAATAAGGACTCCGACATTCTGATGAATGTCACCTCGGCAATGCAAAATGATCAACCCACACGGAAGTTATCAAAATGTGTGATGAACTGACGTTTTATTTAGTATAGTAAGATGACACGTGCCCAGTTGAACTGATGATGCTAAAACTACTTCGAGATCGATGGGCATACAAGCTGTTATCGAGAGTCAAGGAAAGGAAGATAAAAGATTTTTGAAGAGCCTGGTTTTGTTAGGAAAATACAATGTTTAATAATTTTAGTCTTAAGTTGTTTAAACCAGATTAAAAAAATAAGTTTTTGGTTGTCGTAATTATTTACCTACCCATGCCTAACGAACTTAAAGAATATTCTATTAAAATTCTTTTTTCTTTCTTTGCTTCTTACCTTCTTTTTGGAAAAATAATTTAGTTTCTATCTTTTCAAATATTGTAGTGCGCTATTGTCATCTTCTGATTTAGATAAGTAAAGGTATAACTTACCTTTCAGAATGGAAGTTGTACCTATTTGCATTTGGAATAAAATATGTATTTATATCTTATTTGCTATAAAAGTTTCCTAATGATGATTCAATTTATATCATGTTTGATCGAAATGGAACAAAACTTTAAGTCGTGGTTCTAAGGAGTCGCTTCAATTTTGTTTTCCAACTAAGCGCGAGCATTATGAAAATCTTATGTGATGTATCATGCTTCCGCTTTTTCTTTATATATATATATATACGTATATATATATATATATATATATATATATATACATAAATATTTTCTATTGAGAGGAAGGAAAGTAATAATGCTTGAGCAATTTATTTCAAAAATTCTATGAAAAAAAGTTTGTATAAAAAACTTACCCAACGATGACGGTAATGTATTAGGTTTTATATGCCATCGCATAGTAGCGCGCATTCTAAAATATACCCTTGATCGAGAGTAAGTTCTATAAAAACTTTAAAATATGCACTGCCAAAGCATAATAACATCCTCCATAGGTTCATATTTTCCTATCGTTGCACGAAATACATTATCTTTTCAAATAGTACCAGCATTTCCCAAGCGATGATTAAAAATATATATAAGTTCAATTGGTATTTTGGAGTAATTTAAATTTTTATACTTGATGTAGTTGTCAAAAGACTACGGTAATCAAATTTAAAATTTTTGAAATAAATTTTAACTTTCAATACGAAAAAAATATTAAGAAAACTAGAATTTTTGTTTTAATTCTATTTAATGCACATAGTTAGTAGTTACTATTAAATATTTTCCAACTGACTGTAATTTCTTTGGAACTGGAGATCTAACGTGTTGCAGCTAACTCAAGGAGGAATCTACGCAACCACACCATTGCAATTCTCAATAGCTGATTGGGAACTGCCCGTAAGTATATTTCTTCTTCTTATTCAAGTGCGTGTCCTCATCGAACGCTAGAGACTAGAATTTCTAATTTTACTTTATTTACTGTAATACAAAGTAATGCGCGAGTGCTGAGACCATACCACTGCCATAAGTTCTTTCATCTGCGTTTCCTTGAATAATGATCTGTATAAAATTGTATATTTTGTTGTGCATTATATGTCCAAAATACTTTAATTTTAGCCGTTTTATGGCATTGATTACATTGACTTGTATTCCCATTTGAGCTAAAACTTCTACGTTAGTTTTATGCTCTATCCAGGAAAATTTTAGCATACATACAAACAACGAATCAATGTATCTTCCGATGACCAGGAAAAAAAAAGTTGTTCACTGATCTTCGATCATAAGACAGCGACATTGGCATAGGCATATTCCAGTAATATTCGTTGAACAAATCGATTGTAAAATCTTCTTTTAGAGTTTTTGAGCAGCACAGATTATAAAATCAATCATTATCAGTCATTAGATTCACATATTTTGAAGAAAGATGATAAAAGTTATAGTCGTCTTATAAAAGAGAAAAGACACGACATCTAATTCAATAAACTAAAACAGAGTGCTGTTACTATAAATATAATATTTCTTACATTCTGTGACTAAGAAAAAATAGATCTACTTATCCTGAGTTGGCAACTTTATAACAAAAAGTCTGCATAAAACTATATATGTCTGTCTGTCTCTCTATACGTAAAACTTATAACGCGTCATCTTGCATAGATAAATAAGCGAACATGACTTAAATGTTTTGTCGTACCATATTTTAATTGAAAGATTATATTATTTAGAACGCATTTATAAATAATAAGAATATTATACAGATGTGTTCATATATAATTAACAGGTGTAGTTGAGATGAATTTAGAGTAATTAAATAATTATCTCTAAGGATTATATGATCGTATGAATAATAAAAGAGAGCATGGGATAGTTTACGTCGCTGGAAATAAGTATATACTTTATAATAATATCTAGCGTATAGTTTCAGTGTGTATGTGCGAGCACGATAATACTATAGATGATCGCATGAATATGGAGGAGATAAAATATATTTCCCGTATACGCATATGAAGTATGAATGCTTTAATAAAGTAGGAGCACTGTTGCACATTAGTTGTGTGTGTTGTGTGAGCCTGGTCTTCTATAAAAGAACGAATTTCTAAGCTTTTAATAACAGTTTCCGGCCCTCCCGAATCCGAAAGATACAGTCAGCAGCCGAGCCAGCAGACACCGGTCCATACGTTTGGTAAGAGTAATTATTATAATAATTCTTATACCGCTTATTGCTATATCATTAGATATATCGTTCATTGCTATTGATTGCATGTATTTCGAATGAATTTGTGTTTCCTTTTAACATTCCGTTAACCTATTTCCTTTTTACTAAATGCACACATTACAGACTTATGTACACAAGAGTTGGTTGACGATAGCGTCTATGTACACAAGGACGCTATTCTGCCTAATACTGTTTCCGTCGCAGAGTATAAGTCTACTAAAGTGCGACTAGCGCTGACCTATGTACACAAGGGTTGGTGTTAGTCGTTTAAGTTAGATTCATACCTATGTTAACAAGGGTGATAATGTAAGTATTAGCATTTCCTATACCGTATAATATACTAACGTATGTCAAACGCCAGCCTATGTTCACAGTGATTAGTTATTGATACTTCGGTGAGAGTGACACCTATGTACATAGTGGTGTTGGTGATATCCGTAGTTATTTTCCTTTCCGTTACCTACACTAACGTGTGTCAAACGCTAAACTGTGTTCACAGCGGTTAGTTGTTGATACTTCGGTGAAGTGGCACCTATGTATACACTGCTGATACTGTAACCGGTAGTGACACTTTGTTAGCTAGACTACACCCAATGCTAATTTTGGTTAGTTTTCGTGTTAGTGTTATTGTAACTAGTAGTGACCTCAGAGTATACATGTACTCTTAAGTTCTCCATATCGAATATTAAGATTTATACACCCTCTCGTACTTGTGTATGATTTATAACAAGCCGTTACTAACAAATTCCGATCCATACCGTATATTGAGAGATATCGGTCATTCCGTGATAGTTTAGTTACATGCTTCTTATATTTTCACTGTTTGCTATTTTATCACCGCATTCTTAATAGTAATATACTATTACTTTTGTGTCTTAATTACTATATTTTATGATTTAAAGCTTATGTTTTGATTAATGACATTTTTATTTGTAAAATAATATTTCCTTTTCATTGTTTATATTTAGAAGCATAATACGGTTTAGTTAAACCTTTAATATTGTTTCACTTATTAGTGGATAAATTTATTTCAGCTTCCCCGCAGGCACAGGAACACCTGGTTTACTAACCAAATGAGTTTACTTGAGCCCTAAGTAAGCCACTAAGGACCGAAGGAACATCACCATCAGTTCTAAAGTGCGGTCTCACTTTAAAGTGACCCGACGCCCGATTAATCTATTTCCGAAGAACGTTCGCTTCTGTAACTATTATTAAGATATTCGTTCGCGCCATTACGTTAACACCATCATTTGCGACAGTTACAAAACTCATAATTTAGGAAAGAATAATTATAAAGATTGAAAATTTAAAATCCTAAGAAATATTTTTGTAAGTACTCAGATTTTTCATCTAGCATTGCAATAATTAATATTATTTTTTGAAAATATTGGAATATAAGTGTAAACTCCTGTAACATGTTGAGAAGTACTAGTTGAATAAAATGTTAAGTTTACCACGTTCATTTTACGATATTGCAACAGACAAGGTGAAAATTTTGCAAGGTCATATATTTAAATATTTTAGAAATTTTAGTATGTTTTATATTTGAATATTTTATAATATAGGTAACATGACGTTCAATTTATATTAGAAAATATAAGCGTACAGAAAATCATTTTACTATATGGCTGAATAAGTATTTAAACAAAAAATTTGTATAGAGTAAAAAGTTTGGTAAAAGTATAGATCTAATAAATAAAAGCTTCATTGCTTCGAGGCATAAAATTGATATGTAATGTTCCAATTGATTATTAATATTCTTTCAATTTGCAGTTGTATAGCTGTAATTAAATATATAAAGTCAGGTTCGGTTATGTTGTGTCATTAATGTTCTGAGTACTATGAAACTAAGTAATTTTTTGTGAATGAAGATTTAATATAACATTAACATATGTTATAACGCTTGATTTTAGATATTGAATAAAACAAATACAAGATAAGATATCTGTTGAGTATCTGTTATGAAAATTATTCAGAACTCCCCTAATATGATAAGAAAACTGTAAATCCATAAGAGGAATACGTTTAGGCCAAGAAAGAATATTGATTTCAATTTAGTATCCATTATTTGGAAGGCTCCTTCAGGAACTATCATAACTTCCAGCTTTTCACAAGTTTGCAACTAATTAGCTGTCTAATAGCAACGCAAAAACTCAGACAGTTCATTGAAAAGAATTGGGAATTATTTAAAAGTGCGATGAGCTGTTGTTAAGTCTTACAAATAAAGTATTTATTATATTAAGAAACGAATGTTTATTGTTACTTTTCAACCGCTGGAACAGGTTAAGATCAGTGATCCATCTCTTCGTCAATGGTGACAAAACAACATTGGTTGAGAACGAATACAAACGATAAAATACCATTATTACGCTACTAGTTAGACACTACAGAAAGCGAGTGGGATTGAATATCCGACTAGTCCCATTTATTTAAAGATTAAAAATCATTAAATGCAGCTGGTCTTGATGACGCCATAAGAGTTATTAATTTAATTTTTCAACAAAATCTATAAGAAAGAACAGAAAAATAAGAAAGGAAGTGAAAACATTTCTCACTAAAACTAGAAATTATATAAGGGAAGGACAATAATAAATACCCATGTATTGAAGCCTAGAAAAGTTTAATAATTTGAAATTAGGACCGATGACGTCGAATATGTTCCTCTGAAGGTGATTGGTGGATATATTATGACGGGAGTGTATATAAAGAAAAATTTACTAACGGCCACTTCTTAGGGTTCTGAAATGCCTTAGGAAAAGATCCTTTGGCTAAGGGGTTTATAGAAAAGGGATTTCGATTATATTGTTCATGTTTGGATTTTGTGGATTGTATTGGGATTTTACGAGATATCGAGGTTAAGGAATTAGAGCAAAATCATTTTGTGAAAATTTTGATATATATAAAGATTACAGACATTTTGAGAATTTTAGATTTTGGGAAATATATAATATTTTGAGCGCTTTGTGTAATACACGGGATGACGGACACATTGCCGAATTCTGTATTTATGGATTTGGATCTTGTTGTCCAATTAAGTGCAAATTTGAAAGAACTTATCTGTACAGGTAGTAATGTTTGTCGACAAAAAAATTTACTTAATTTTGTTTTACATTGTTATTATTGTTAGTCGTATTACCGATTAGGACAGAATATTTATGAAAGCATTTTAACGGTAGATGTGTTAAAAGAAAGTTGTGAATATAGTGCAGTAAAAAACATTATTTATTTGAAATTGCGAACCATATAAAATAAAATAATAATTAAATAAATTAAATAAAGAAAATAAAAATAATATTAAATAAAATTTTAAAAGGACTTTAAAACAAATTTATATTTTTTATACAAAAGAAATTATGTTATACAAAAGAAACTAGTTAATAAAATCATCGCAAGTAAATCATTGTAAAATATTTGCATACATTTGCTTACATTATTTGCTTATTTGCTTTAATTGCACAGAGTTGCTTATCGGCTTTAATTGCTTATCCATTATATTCACGTTATAAATTTATATTATAAATAAATTATATTATAAATAAATCTTGTTAAGGTTGAGTTTATTTTGAATCTTCCTTTATCCTTCTCCTATACAATGTGTTATGTTACCTAGCGCATATGAGTGGCGGCCATATCTAAGCACAGTAGAGTTTATATTGATGTTGCGTCTTTGTATCTCCAACGAAGGGAGAGAACCTACCTTTATCAGGCGGGAACAGACTTCCATTATTGACCTAACGCTGCCTAGACCTACTACTTAACGAAAGCTTCCGGGGCTGCTAAGAATCCGGTAGTGACCATCGATACATTCGGTTTAAGGTATGCACTCTGCACACTGAAGAACCATTTAGCACGGGCAAAAGATGGGCGCTCAAAAACATGAACCTTGAGGGCCTTACAAAGGACCAGCGTTTCATACTCGAACGGGAGTTCTGCGGTTCAGCCGATGAACAAGTCGAACACTTGGTCGCCTATATAACGGAAGCTTCCAACTCCTACATCCCCCTGCAACGGAAAACTAAACGCAAACAGGTGCACTGGTGGACCCCGGAGATTGCTACACTCAGTCAGAAAGAACTCAGCTGCACACAGCTGAGAAGCCAAGCAAACTCAGCCAGAAAGAAAGCTCAACGCAAACTAAGGTGGTACGAATTTGAAATAGCTAATGCTGAATGTGAGACTTACAAAATTGCGCGCATAACACTTTATAACGCAATACGGAAAAGCCAAGAGCACTCCTGGAAAGAGCTACAAGCTGCAGTATAAGAGAATCCGCGGGGAATTCTATACAAGGTAGTCAATAGGCGTCTTCACAAGAAGCATTCCTCGCCCGCAAACGTTGAGCAGGTATTGTAGGATTTATTTCCAGCAGGCGAAACACCAACGCCTAAAAGCTTCTCTATTGCCTCAATCGAGGAAGCACCCGTTTTTAGCCTGGATGAACTACAAAGAGCAGCTGGGAAGATAAAAAAGTGTAAAGCACCCGGACCGGATGGAATCCCGGGTCAAATCATTAAGTTACTGGTAGATGTTAACCCAGGAGTACTACTTTTGGTCTTTAAGCGTATTCTTAAGACAGTGCTTTTCCTCAGATGTGGAAGAGAGCTACCTTGGTGCTAATTCCTAAAGGCAAAGGACAAGGGTCGTAGAAGGGTCAATTTTCCTGATTCATGAGGTGGCAAATCTATTGGAAAGGCTACTCCTGCAAAGGTTGCAGGACTACCTGTCTGTAAGTAATGATCTGCATTGCAGAAAATTTGGCTTTAGAGAAGGACACTCAATAGTGGACGCCATTAGCGCGGTAGTTCAATTCGGGAGAGCAGCCACGGCTGGGACAAGGCACAAGAGAGAGAGCTATGCCCGCTTGTTTTGCTAGACGCCAAGAACGCATTTAATTCAGCGGACAGGCACAGCATAAGAGAAGCACTTAATGCCAAAAAGTGCCTCAATACCTCCAAATCGCTATATCAAGCTATTTGTGCGATAAAACAATTGTGTATGAAGGGCGTTGGGAAGACAAAGATAAAGAACCTGGGGTGTAGTGTCCCGCAGGGCTCAGTACTAGGCCCCACACTGTGGAACGTTATGTACGACAGTATGTTAAGACATCCTTTTCCATGCAGCCTGCAACTTTGGCTTTTGGGAGTTGCATGCGCCTATCGGAGAGTATCCCTAGGCGCATTGAGCGTTATTACAGGTACCATGACGATAAAACTCCTGGCTGCCGAAAGGGCGAGGTCTTACACACGTAAAGCAGTCCCAAAGCGAGAGCGCCCCGACACATTGAGCAGTTGGCAAGTAGCATGGGACAGCAGCACTAAAGGCAGATGGACACATAGACTAATTCCATGCGTCAGGAGATGGTACGAGGCGAGCAGGGACAGCCTTAGCTACTATCTGACCGAGATGCTAATTGGGCATGTTAGTTTTGGCGCCTATCTATACCGTATAGGACGAAGGAACACCGATACGTGCGAGTACTGCGACTCCAACTACTCTGAGCGTGGATCACACTCTATTCTCCGGTCAAGAATGGATATCCGATAGGCATGTCGCAGAGGTATACCTGGGCACATATCTGCACCCAGACAGAATTATCCCGAGGATATGCGGCGACGAAAAAGCGTGGGAAATATTTTCTAACCTGGCTACAGTTATTCTTAGCCAAAAGACACTCAGAGAGGGAGGCTAGAACGCGAGGAAGAAACACGTACTTGTAGGCGAGTGAACAGGCATAGACGGGAGTAAACCGCTGGAGAGTCTCTTTTATTCTTAACTGAAGGAAGAGGAGGAGCCTAGGTACTCAAATCAGTTAGGGACTATACCATCAGGTCATCTTACTGAAGTAATGTGAAACCAGGCACCGGTAAGACTTTACCCTGGCCCGAGAGGTATTGGTGGGTTCCATCTGACACAGCTGAACCCCACACAGCCACAGACAGACCATCTGGGTAGTCGACAGGCAACTTCCTTTCGGGAAAAAAAGTATCTAACGGTACGAAAGTTTCTAAACAAAATTAATTTAAATAAAAATTAATTTAAACAAATAGACAGGGCTTTCAAGTACCAAACGGTGCAAAAGCTTCAAAATTAATTAAAGGAAATAAAGAGCGCTTTCAAGTACCTAACTGTTGCGAAAGTTGATAAAAAAATAATTAAAGCTATCGTACAATAATAATCGTCAGTCTAAAAAACAGAGGTAATCACATTTCTTGTATTTTTGTTCAGGATAATTTAGTAAATTAAAAAATAATAATTGTAATAATTAAATAACATGAGTGTATTGGAAAATACGCGTAAGAAGTAAGAATAATGATAAGTGAAGCATGGACTAAGGCAAGGTTAAATGATGTGAAATAAGCTTTCGAAGAATTCAGAAAGCCAGCTGACGACCTATTTAAAAAGGTAGCAGCTGGCTCAGCCATCAAGCAATGGGACACGGAGGTAGGGAAAATGAAGAGACCAATAGCCAGAATGAAAACCAGAGTAGACGAAGAATTACGAATAGCAAAAAGCATACAGAAAATAGCTCTATTTGAGGAGTTAAAACACGTTATCAAAGTAGCGGCAGTAAAGAAAGAGCAAATGAAGAGGTTTGTTCAGCAACGCACTAGTTCGACTTGGGATGAATGCGTGGACCAAGACTGGAGGATGAAGATGGATGTGGGTTCCCAAAAATTATTCGATCAAGCCAAGGACTGGCAGGAGCGAAGACATCGTAAGGTCGCGGCAGCAGCGGTGGCCCGGGGCAGGACCACCCCAGTGTGGAACACAACGAGTCCCAGTAGCAGCAGTGGAAGGAAGGCAAGGAAGTCAACATCAAATAGAACATCGCAACCGGTCATTAGACATTTAGGACCATATCCAGAATCATCAAAAAACTATCAGGCGCGGTAAAAGTGGCATTCGTTCGGGTCAAGGGACAAGGGTCAAAAATGATTAACGTTGGCCGGTTAGTAGCCAGAGGACCGGAATAATAAAGTCGCCACAAACGAAGGAAGAAAGGGTGGATGATAGAAAAGCACTTGGATGCGAAAGTAAATGCAGATGGGTGAAAACATCAGTGAACAGAAAAGCTATAACTACTTAAGCAAACCGAAATCCCAGTTCTAGTTCGACGTGGCAGTATCTTCAACCATGAACAGAGGAAAAATATTTGAATATTGTTTGCTTTCTATTTTTTAATCTACTTTTCATTCTGTTAATTAAATACAGCCTTTAAGCAACAAGAAACGAGGTACCTTGAGGATGAGGCCCTCATACTCTAGGATACTTTCGCTTAACGCTTGTATTAAACAACTGAAACCATTCAAAAATCAATTATTAAGTAATAGAATATCTGCAAATATGGATTACGGTCCTGAAGATCCCTGATATTTCGCAAAATAACTATTCAACGTCAATTAATAGAATATCTGGATAATCTGGATTACGGTCCTGATGCTCCCTGATATTCTTCAAGACAATGGTTAAGAAATTAACATTACAAACATATAAATGATAATTGTAGTTTTGATATACTTGTTACTGGAATTCCCAAAAAGTAAAGAAATCCACTACAGTCCAACAAAATCAAGTAGTAGTTGAGAAGAGATCGATATTTTAATATTGAAAGATTTATTAAGAGATATATCATATAAATTAGAGCTATAAATTTTATTATAAATTTTTCAAAAAAAATTATATTAAAACAAAATAATTGTCACTTGAACCGTACGTTTATACTACGACTCTTGAGTAAATCAGAACATAGTTAACTGCCACTATGCGTCCAATTTCAATGTCATGGAGTTCAAATATGTATTCAAATATGTATGTATAAGAATTGTTATACGCCAATGAATGCAGTTCGTCAAATTAAGTAATGTAAACAAATTGTTGTGCGTTAAAAAATGCACACAATTCATATATTAATTATTTAGGAAAAATGACATTACGTTATTAATTTAGATGTAATATAAAAAGATGATTAATTATAATAAATTAAGATTATCTTGTTAGCATTAGTACAGTGTGTTTTACTCAACCTACATTGATCTGACGGTTCTCTACAGTAACTAGATTACGTACTACTTACGAGCCAACAAAATAGTAATAATTAAATTTACCCTTTTGTTCAATATAAAACAATTAATCTAAACTGAATTGCTTAATGAACAAAGAAACAAAGAATAATCCGTTCGTCCTACTAAACTATTTTGAGCAATCGTACGTAAAGTTTAAGCTATTTTTGTAAAGTTGTTGATTTTCTGAGCAAATTGTTGTACAATCATTTATTGAACATCTGTTAATAAGTCTAATAGCTAACATAATTTGTAATTCTGTAGTGTATGAAAGAATAGGATGGTGTTTGGAAAGATAGTGAGAGAAAATGTGTGATGTACACGAAATTGTAAATGAACTGATATAAGAATGAATGATATTGAGCTGCAGGAAAATGGAGAAATGAGAGACATTTCAATGTAATGACATTTAGATGTACAAGTGAGTAAAGGAAAAACAGATATTAGATGGATGAAAGTGCAAGTATATGCAGGAAATACGGAAAGGTGCGAGCATCGGGTGGATGCATGCACTGAAAGGAATTGGGGTGGTGACGAATGGTGTTTGGTGGAAAATGTAAGAGTGCCTTTGGGAGGAGGAATTAAAGACATAGGGATACTGAAAAGTATTATTGTGTAGAGAAGGACGAGAGAAGGATATTAAGGAAATGAAATAAAGGGAAAGATTCCTTATTCGATCTAAGAGAGAATAAGAAAGGAGTTTATATAGATCAGTAAGGATTTTGTTTTGTGACTTCTTATTTGTAATTTCATTTTATATAATGTCGTAATTTTAGTCTAGAGTTTGCTTGCATTCAATATTTTTGCTACAAAATAATAAATAATATTCTCTGTAATTCTGATCTCTAAAAAGATTGGCCACCAAACCGTATGAACACTTAAACCTGGTTTTAGGGATGATATACATATGAAGATAGCCGATGACAAAGACGATGACGACCGAGTGTCGTATGTTTACATATTGTAACCTCCATTTTACAAATAAATATATAATTTAGTGACAAATCTAGTAATACTTTTAGTCTAGTTATTTTTCTCACACCAAGTTCCCCACAATACTCCGCGATTTTTGAAATTAATATATGCCGCGCGCCCACTGCTCCCAAAATTCAAATTTCCCGCCAGCTGCATCTTGGATTTCGCGCATGCGCAGTTGAAGTGTGGATCTAGAACCCCTAATTCATAGTACTGAACAACTTTTCACAACAGAATAAACAGAACAACAGCACAAACAAATTTAGTCGAGTATTTTGAGAACACTGAACTACAGGCGTTTCTTAATTAACAATTCAAATAAAATTACTATACATTTCTTAAGATATTTAATCAAATCTTTCCATGTAAAACTTGAAATGTAAGTTAACATGTCAGTTGCCTCTTGAATAATTGCAGTGTATAAATATTATCTAAGCTGTCTACTTTCCAAGAGGTTATATTGATTTTTGGACAACCCATTGGAGTATTTTTGAAAAACATATTTAGCTAAACCAGAATAGGTTACATATGTTCACACCAAATATATCTCATTACTCTAATTTGTGAGAACTTAATATTAATTGCAAAATTGAAAAATGTTACCAACTTACGGCGGGATTTGACGTATCTCGGGATTTGACGTATTTGCTTACTCATCAGGCAAGTACATGCAACAGATTCAATCTAATGGTATATTGTGAAAAAATCTCAATGGACTTTTTTGGTTGACTTGATCAACCACAAGACTGCCGTGTTCAATCTATAGTCGCTTAAAAGCGTGGAGAGAGTATCTCTGGTTTCCTATGTGCTTCATTGTTATAAGAGATTAGTGACATATCTTATTGTTGTTTTATTTGCTGAAAAAAAATTCTTTTAGGGTAGTAAAATAAAATTAAAAAAGAATTAAACTGATAGCACTACTCGATTTTTTGGGTACCTCTGGATCCACCTCTCATTACTTTTAGTTCATTTAGGGAATTTAGTTTCTGCGTTTGACCTTGCAGAAACTAAATTCCCTATATGAACTAAAGGTAATGAGAGGTGGATCCAGAGGTACCCTAATTGGGTACCTCTGTCAAATTGGTTACTAACTGTCTTATATTTGAAATGTATTTTGACATATTGATAATTCTTCAACATTTTCCTTGAAATTTCAATTTGTAAATATGAAATGGCAATAATCCTGTTCATGTACAACAGGATTAACTTTTGTAAAGGTATTTCGATTTGAGCAAATCAATAATTTAAATGTTCAAATTATTATAAAACTTAAAAATGTTTCATTAAATTATCTACAGAGGGCACCACTCTCATTAGTCTATTTCCGTACACAACTTCCAAAGAAGGTTTTAGTACGGCATAAATCATGGCATAAATTTTAAAATTAAAAACTAAAATTTTCGAAAACATCTTAGTAGTTGCTACTAAAATATTAATAATGTACGTAGTACATTATTACATTTTATGATACATTAAAATTTTTTCAAAAACGAAGACATTAATGTTGTTACAGTGGCATAAAGATATGCTGAAGATATTATTTATTTGCTTTAATAAATTTACTGTTATTAACTTAGCTGTTTATTCACTTCTTCTGAAGAAGAGGTAACTGTTTCCCCGAAACATGTCAGGTTTAAACAATCAATCCTCGTAGCTTTGTAAACTGTCATCATTAACCGGCTGGAGGCTCTGTATGTTTAAAGTGTGAAATGTATGGAGTTTTTGGAACACTTTGTTTTAATTCATTGAAATGTTGACTCCAATACTGAAACGTATAAAATAAAAAAAAATCGTTCGCAATTTTTTTTTGCAAATGTTATATTGAATATCTTCCTATTAATGTGTTGAAAATTTGTATTGAGTATTATTGTTTTGTTTTGTATGCAACGTTTTGCTTTGAATTCGAGTGTAAAAATGATCGTACAAAATCAAATTGTCTAGAAGTTTTGTTGTAAGTTATGCCAATAAAGGTTTATTTATGAATGTATATATGTAGTATTCAGTATGTATATAAAACATAAAATATATGTGATATCACATTTTTTTTCAAATCTTATTGAACTATGAAAATTATAGCAAAATGAGACATCTGTGTATGGCAGTCTTAATTCTACATTTATTACTCCCTTTCTTGCGCCTTCCCAATATTGAGAAACCGCAATAATCCGTAAATTCGATATATGCAGATGGAGCTTCGATCGTTCCATAAACGGAAACGACTACAGAAGCGCATCGAAAGTTCTGTTATATGCAAAATATTGTAATTGCTCTTTCTCTCTGTCGTCGGCGCGCCGTTGTATAACTCTCAGTCAATTACATCTGTTCCCTTATCCGTAGTCATACTGAAAACATACACACGCATACATCTACTTAAAGATCCATACAAGTTGGTGCTGGTTTGCGGTTTGCGGTGTTGGGTTATTGTCTAAGAGATGGCGTCTCTGCGGATAGGAGCTAGTTTATTGCTTTCTGAGAAGTAGTTCCATATCCATAGTTTAACCAAAGCTGGTTTGTATTTATCTTTTGGGAATATTGTTTTAGTTTCTCGATAAACAAATATTGCAATTGCAAGTTCTAATTTCACGTTTTATTTGCAGCTAAAGTAAATATAGCCTTGTTATCTTTGTAATACCGTACATATTAGAATATTGCTGACTAATTATTGCTGTAATTTATAGATATTCCATTTTTGATGTACAATAATTATTAGAATGTTTAGATTTTCATATTTTGTTTCCATTTTCATTTTATAGCTAATATGTAGCTAATAAAAAAATCAAAGTAATAGTGACTAAAAACATTTATTGTACATTTAATTGTTTTCTTGTTGTTATATCATATATTACCGAAATAAAAAAAAAGTTTTTTTTCAATAGAAAAAATATATAATAAGACTTGTATGGTCCAGAAACGTTATTTTAGTTTATCTTTTAATTCACCTAAAGGTGCTTTTTATTTGAATGGCTTTTTTACATTAATGAATCTAAATTAACAAGAAATTTAAATTAAAAATCGAAAAATGAATTAACAGACTTAAAATTAAAAAAAACTTGTAAACCAAACAAATTTAACAAAAAATTCAGAAATGATTCTTTATCCCCCTTTCTCTTTTCCCAGATACTTCTTTCCATTATTTCTGTCCCTTTTATTCCACCTCCTAAACACTATCCATATAGCTCCAGCCAACTATCCATACAGTTCCCAAATATTATTTCAGTGCTCCTATTATATTCATTTCTCCCAAAAATGCTATCTCTCACTTTCCGTCATCCAGTATCTATTACACCTTTTCTCACCACCACATCTAAAACGCGCTATCATTTGTTTTTTCTCCAACTCAATTTAGCCATCATGTAATCAGGTAACTCCTCTCGATTATTGATATCTGTATATATATTATTGCACCTAGTGTTCTTCAAAATGTCCCCACCTTTCTTGCAATTCTACATTATTCATCCTCAATTCCACTACGTTCAATACATCATCCATGTCCATCTCCTTCTCAATGTATCTTTCCATCGACCATCCTATTTTTCCCTGGCTACTTTCGTTCTCTTGTCCATTTATTTAGGTGTATCCCATTTATTTAGGTTTCAGCCTCTAAAATTTACAAATATACTTCCTTAACTTATCTATCACTTTCATTCATCATTGAATTTCTCTCATACTTTGCTATTATAATCATTCCTTTGTTCCAATACTTGGACTTCCCGGATTCATGCAAAACAATCGCATTTGGCGTTGAATTTTCTAGCACGATTATCTTCTTCAGCATTCGAACTATCACCCTCGCAATTTTTCCCTTTCTTTCACTCCCCATATAGTTCATCATTATATTCCTCACACAAACCTGCATTACGAGCATTCTTATACATACCGAATCTCCAAAGGTCATTTCCAACACACATTTCTTTTGTTCATTTGTTCAATTGCAACTTTTGCTTTTCGCGTGTCTATTACACTACCCATTTTTAACAAGCATAAATCCCTTTCTTCACACTTTTTCCAAATTAGAAATGGAGATGTTAAGCAGACTCCCACTAATCAGACTTCTCATTTTTAACAAGTATAAATTCCTTTCTTAACACTTTTTACAAATCAGAAATGGAGATGTTAAGCAGACTCCACTAATCAGGAAGCCCCTTATTCCCTTTTTTATTTTAAATCATTGAAGACATAGTTATTCATAATTAAAAACAAAGGAAGATGCTAGAGTGAGATGCAGCGATCCCTGTGGTAATGGATATAAAATAGCCAAGAAAAAAAACTGGGGCTGGTCTCTGTCCCAGTTTTTTTCTGACACTCGATCAAGACGCAGAAGGAGATGGAAGCGATAGTTGGTCACCTATTCCCGCAGCACTGTGTAATATAACAAAAGCGCAAAACGTGCTACTGAAGGTAGAAACAATACCACTAGTTGAAGTGGCAGAAATTACAAAAGCAGGAAAAGTTATGCCAAGTAGCACAGCAGCAGGGCTAAATAATATTCCTGACATGATAACCAAATTATTAGCTGCGGAAAGACCGAAAATGTTGATGGGGCATTCAATGAAATTATTCTGGCAGCAAAATTGCTACCAATCTGGAAGCAAGGGAAGCTTGAACTAATCAAGAAAAGCACTGGAAATGAAGCTGACCCGGTAACATACAGACCACTATGGCTCCTCAGTACAGTGGGGAAACTATATAAGCACGTGATACTTAACAGACTCAAAACGAACATCAATGAGCAAAAATTGGTCAGCGAACGCCAATTTGGTTTCTGTAAGAGCAAGAGTACGATTGATGCTCTGGAGCTGGTAGACAAGCTAACGAGAAAAGCAACGGCTAGAACGAGGCGTCTAGAAATATGTATGCTCTAGTCACACACAACATCAAAAATGCCTTCAATAGGGCCTCTTGGGAGAAAATCAGGCAGGCACTGGAAGTAATGAACTTTCTGAGATACTTGCAGGAAGTAATAACAAGATACCTAAAGGGCAGTTCAATAATGTATGAAACAGACGAAGGCACAGTTGAGATGCCAATAAGCGATGGATTACCACAGAGTTCGGCACTAGGTCCAACAATCTAAACTCTACCAACAATGTCGGCTAAAAGAACTAAATTTGCCGTTGTGAGTCACAGTAGTGGGGTACGCTGATAACACTGCATTGATAGTTATCGCCAAGACAGCTACGAATATAAACTCAAAGGCTGCGCTAACAAGAATCAATCGATGGCTGGAATTGGCTGTAGTAAAGACAAAGGTAATTCCATTGATAGACGGATGATTTACAGACCAGATATTAATTATGGTCAGACAAGAACAACTTGGTGTCACGATCGACAGTAGCCTTAGCTATTCACAACATATAAAGGAAGTTACGGACAGGTCTGTGATAATAGCGGCTCAAGTCAGGAGGCTCATGCCAAGAATAGAAGGCCCGAAAGAACCGAGACGGAAAGTATTGTATAGCGTAGTAAGGCCAATTCTGAAGTATACCGCTTCCATATGGGCATGAGACGCAACCAAAAGGAACAATGTCACAAAGTTGCTTGAAAGAGCGCAAAGAATTGGAGTGCTAGCTTTACAACATCAGCATACAGGAGGGGGTCAATAACAGCACTGCAAACAATTGCTACATGCTACAATACATTATTCCATTAAAATTATTACAATAAATTTACCTATCATAAACAGACTTAATAATATTGATATTCAAAAAAGTAAATTAATAATATTGCTTTTAGTTTTTAAACTCAAATTACTTAAAAACTAAATAGTCCAGTTCTCTTGAGCTTATGTATTTCTAACAAAATCGAAAGTTATAAATATACCAAAAGACTAAATGTATTTGAATAGATTGTTTCCAATACTGTCGAAGGTATGGCCAAAAGCTTTTCAATTCCAAAATGCTGCAAATAAGGACTTTCTAACTAGAGAGACACGCCCCTCTTGAGAGGCATAATAAGATCTTGGGTAGGGATAGCTTCTCTTGGGAGGCAAAGCAATGGGTTTGAATTTTCAGAAGAAAACTTTATTTAACGACGTAAATCCCAGTTACTAATTCATTTCAGTCGCTAATTCATTCAGTTATTACTTCAGCCATTTAATCGTAGTTTCCGATCGAGTTCCCATGCATTTAAAATTACAACTATAACCCGGGGAGAGTGAACGCAGAAATGTTGGGGAAACTATGTCATTAGATAGTCGTTGCAATGTTTTATAGAGGGAAGACTGATTTTAGCCTTTTAGGGTAACTATTGATTAAGTAGGTGGATACTTAATTATGAGTCAACATTATTTTAAATTATTTTTATTAACTAATCGACGATGAACACATTTTGTGTGATATTGTGCACACGAATGGAATTGTGAAAAGAGCGGATAGAATACCGAAGGAATGGAAGGAAGGTGAAATAGTGCCGGTGTATAAGATGGGTGATAGAATGGATCTGAAAAGCTATAGGGGAATTACGATAATGAATGGGTTGTATAGATTGTTTTCGAGAGTAATAAATAGGAGGTTAGAAGAAGAACTGAGGATAAAGTGTATTCTGTCACAAACGCAAAATGGGGTTACCAGAGATAGAGACACAGTCTGGTGACGATAAACTATGAGAAAAGTAGGGGTGTCAGGAGTGTTTGTACGCTTAATTAAGAGAATGTATGAAGGGACGAAAGTGAGAGCGAGAGTGAATGAATGTGCATCTGAATAGTTTGAGACCAGAAGGGGAGTGAGACAAGGTTGTCGATTAAGTACGTACCTATTTAACATACATTTGGTAGATATGGAGAGTGTGCTGGCGTAGGGACAATCCGGGGGCGTGATGGTGGGAAATAAGAAGGTATGCTATTTTACATATGCGGATGAAATTGTATGCATGGCGAGTGAGAGAGAAGAGAAGAAAGAAATGATTGGAACAATAAAAGTATATATGGAGAGGAGAAGATTGAAGGTTAATGTTAACAATACATTAACCTTGTGCTCATGTGTGCTCAATATCATCACCATGGGCCTTAACCATCGCCCGGCAGAGACGTTTCCTTTACGTCGACTATTATCTGCTTCTAGATTGAAATATGCTTCATCCGCGTTATCTAAGATTTTCATACTTCTTTCTTGCATTTGTCATTCGATATTTCTTATGAATCGCTGTTGGCATTTGTCATTTGATTTTTCTTATGATTCGCTGTTAGCAAGTCTACCTTGCTCTTGCGCATGATTTGTGTTTGTAAATCATGACTAATTATGTTTTGTATAGTTTTTTTTAAAAGTTTGTAATTGTTGTGCCATAATTCATCGACTTGGCGGATTGGCTGAAATGATCAGTTTTTAACCTTTTCAGTATTTAATTTTATAGGAATTTCTTTACGTCTAGTAAAATTTTAAGAATCTTCACCTTTTGGGGTAGCCAAACGTTTTTTTTTTTGAGGCAGAATTAATAATTCGGATCACTGTACTTTGAGAAATTGCCATTCCTCTAGTTTTAATTGTTTGAAAATTATCTTGAAGACATGCCACACTTTAACGCGACTATCAAATATCTGGTTGTTATTTTTCGATAAGCAATACGCTGTCAATACGCAATACGTTTTTACTGTCAACTTTTCTTGCAGCCTACTTCTAAAATTGAATTATATATATATATATATATATATATATAGTAATAGCATATAAAAATAATGCATTTCTGCAATTTTGAACTAAAACAAATTCATCGCATCCTTATTTTCCCCTCCCTAGAAACAGTTTTAATGAATATGTCTCGTGTACATTGTATAAACAATACAAAACAAAGCAATTTTACCAGTTTCATAATTCTATATAAATTAAAATGTGCATTTAAAATTAAAAAATAAATATAATAAAATTATTTTTTGAGAACAATGTTTTATTATGTAAAACTGTTTTCTTTTAATTGCTTTTCAAAAATTTTCCAACAGTAAAAACTCAAAAGAGAAAACTATTACTAAACAAACAAATCTGTTCTAAAAGATGAAGCAAACAGCATACGTTGATTCTGTCTCTCTTGCATATGAATGTTTAATAATACGCTCAAAGAAATAAAATACCTTAGTTCCTTCTTGTAATTCCTCGTACGTTTTAGAGAATTTACGAAGAATCTAAACTCGCGCGAATACGAAACTAAATATTTCATAATTAATTAAGTTTAAGAAGGAAGCACGTAAGAAAATTTATATTAATATGCAATATACGGAACTCTGATATTATTAAATCTATGTAATCTTAAAGAGACCAGGTACTTTTAAAACTAATTTAGGACAACTATGGTAAGAAATAGATAGACAAATAAATATATCATAGCTATGTAGCCGTTCCGCTTTGGATACAAATTGCTTCGTACTGTTCAGAAGTAATTCTGAAAAGTGTCAAAGAGCGATAGTAAAGAATTTTTCTATAAAGTGAATATTGGAACTGAGAATATAATTTGTATATTTTTGGAATATATTTGAAATATATTTTGGAAAACAGTTCTACTCGTGGTCAATCCGTATATAGTATGTAGACTGAAGTTATTATTTTAGACTTAACTATCCCCGTATGATGTAATTATAATAAATAGCTGTAGCAGTATAGAAATAAAAATAATTAGTAATACTGGATGTCCACTGATATTTTCCCCTGTTTTATTATTTTTCCTATTTTGGTATTTTTGATATTTTGCCTATAACTTCTAAATGGTTCCGGATAGAAATATGTGGTTTTCAATCAAATGTTTCATTGTAGCGTTCGTTTCAAATTTTGTTTGAATAGATTTAATTTTTTCTATCAATTTCGATTACGTTACATCTAAAATTGCGAATTTTTCACAATCATCTTGTTGACTTTTTTTTTAATGGAACAACCACTATTTTTTCTCTAGTTTGAAAGAACTGACCTTCACCTATCCGAGGATGCAATGAGGGATGCAAAGTAGAAATCACATAACAGAACATCAACTTGCTTAGTTCTTTTAATCATAACATGTTTAAAAGATGATGATGTCTATACCTTTTGGTTGAAATACGTATATGCCGTAGTCCGCTTTTTTATAATTTGATTGTTTGGAACTGAGAAAGTGACTAACTCATCCAAAAACATCAACGTTGTTTCGTCACGAAAGTTGTTTCGTCTTAAACTAATTCTATATACAATTTTGATTATAGATTTGTTAGTTCATTAAAATTCAAATGCTAGTTCACTAAATTTTCAATGTGCCGTCCTTCTTAATGAATAGAGTTATTCTAACGCAGATATAAATTTGTAAAGGCCTTTTGCAGCATATCTCTGGTAATGTTGTTAAACGCTATTGGACCTCTATTATTAACTTCTATTGGACCAATTCTACCAATCCCAGTTGTCACCAAATTTATTGGAAACGGAGTTTCTAGCAATTAAGGAAAAATGAGGGGGTTCCCCATCTTGTTGAAAATAGGTTTCATTTCTATTGTCATTTAACTGGACGTCCTGATCTAACTGTGTATAGAAAAATAATTCTAACATATCTGTATAGATTTTTCCATTTACTGTTTTTTTCGGCAAGAATGGTCCATAGATTTTATTTCTTTTTTGTTAACAGCACACCACACATTTATCTTCGGTAAACCTCTTTCATATTGTTGAAACTGGTGTGGATTTACTTCTGACCAAATTCTGCAATTATGAAAATTGAAAAAAAGGGATGTAAATATTGACTTACCAGATTATAATATCGATGTACGAGAACTGTTTGATAACTGTCAAACACCTACGGACGTATTTATTGAACGTATGTTTGAAAATATTGTTTATCAAACAAATCTCTACTGTACACAAAAAGGAGTAATTTTAAAATTAACAAAAGAAGAATTACTCATTTTTCTTGGAATCAATCAACTCATGGAATATCATATACTTCCTTCTTGGAGACACTACTGGTCAACTAACGCAGATTTACAAGTACCTTAGTAAGTTACAATATGTCACAAGATTGCTTTGATAAAATATTATGAAATCTTCAGGTTAACGACAATTCAAGGATTCCCGCTGAAAATTCGGATAAAATATATAAATTACGTACTATGGTAGATTGCCTGAATGAAAAATGTAGTTTATTGTACAAAAGGACAAGAAAAATGTCTATTGATGAGTCAATGATCAAATTTAAGGGTAGAAGTTCGCTCAAGCAATACAATCCCATGAAACCCATTAAACGTGGGTATAAAGTCTGGTGCCTGGCCGATCAACATGGCTATATTCAGAGATTTGAAATCTACCAGGGTAAAGATGAAGAATCTGAACAAAAATAGCTCCACTCAAATTAAACGCGGCTTCATCAGATATTATTAGATTGCAGTTTCGTACACATCTCATAAGATCCATTAATGTTTCACACCCCATCTCGTTCAATATCTGAACAGTTTGAATTTTATAAGGTTTTAATGTGAGTGTTTGCATAATTTTATGGATTTTAGATCTACTCATGTTGAAATGAGAAGCAATTTTTCTAATCGACGATTTTGGAAATCACCTAACAAAATCATATACAGCTATGATGTCATTTAAAACATTATTATTACCTGTTATTCTTTTCTTAGGAAGATAATGATCCGTAGTTTTTAAAACTGTGGAACCAACTTCTAATTGATTTTAATATCAAATGAAAATCATCGGTAGTTGGACATCAGGTTTTATTGAAAAAAATAAATCAGCAAACGTTTCGAGCCTTCAAGTAGCTCATCATCAGTGCTAAAAAAACATTACACTTTGGAACA
>WYDF02089978.1:0-10914 GCA_009867245.2 Adranes taylori | reverse complement strand
TGAGCACATCATGTCAGACAAGGCAGACAAGGATGGAGAACCACAATAAAAGCCATTGAGACATGATGTCACCATACCCTCACGAGAGTCTACGGACAAGAGAAGAAGATTTCTATATACAAGATCGAGGAAATGGAATAGCAAAACTTGATATATTGGAACCCGATTAGATAAAATGTCCAGATTCGGGACATTGTAAGGTAGCACGTTGCACATTTATAATTTGGGATATACAACGTTAGCAAATAGAAACAGTGTATCCAAAATTATCAACAACGACATGGAGCTATCACATGATTTATTTCTATTTAAAGTCAACAGCAATCCAATAAATATGAATATTATAACTTGGATGTTCCAAAGTAATGCCAACATGAGAAGACTGTTCTACAGATAATTATATGCAACAATGAAACAGACGAGCAAACAGGAAATAAATATTATTCTCGCTAATTTCATGCTAAAATTGGCACTTTCAGGTGGAGAAGATAGTGGGGCACTAGGACCTTGTATAAGTGCCCCACGAAGAAAGATCGGACGAAGAAAGAGCGAACGAATACTCGAGTTTTGCTCTGAGATGAGATACTCAATATTGAACACCTACTTCAAATTGGCTTGAACACTATGTACATGGGGAGGCCCGGTAGATTATTCACAGGGACCCCGAGATATTATTCAAATGCTTTAGATAATGTAACAGACGTCAGTGGTGAAGTAATTAATAATTTACATGAGGTATGCAGACGAACTCACACTTATAGCCTAAGCTCTAAAAGGCTACAGAGGCAAATACGAGTTTATTGTTTTTGAAAATACTTGTCGGTGCACTTTTGTATTCGCTCAAACCAATTGTTAAATCACTTATTCCACTCTTCAATGGGTATGCTTGAAATGATCATTTAGAAAGCATCGACTGCATCTTCAGGTGATTGAAGTCGTTGACCAAGCAGTTAATTTTTGATGGCGGTAAGTGTAAAAAAAATCGGTGGGACTTAGGTCAGGACTGTACGGAGGATGATCAAGCAATTCAATGTTTTGGTGCTCCAAACACTTAAATGTTTCTCGAGCAGTGTGAACACTTGTATTGTCATGGTGATGGATGATCCGGCGCTGTGGGTTCTTATTTCGCTGCTCAAAAATGATTTCTTGCAAACAAACGATTGTGTACCAATCAGCAACCACCGTCCTTTGGTTTTGTCATGGAATTTTAGCCGCATGTCCGGATTTTAATACAAAAGTTACGACCATCTTTTTCGACACGTTGCGGGAATGGATAACTTTCGTTGGTTTTTCCTCAGCTTGAAACACGAAATAGTAGACCGACATTTATTCTCGGGTTCATAAGAATAAATCTAAGTCTCGTCAGCACTGGTAATACCGTACACATTTTTGGAGGGGCTTTTGTTAAAATGAGTTCTTCGGCAACAACTGACACGAGCCGCCATTTATTCCTCGGTTAAAAGATGCGGGATCTAGCGGCAAACTAAATTTTTCACGCCCGACTCATCATGTAAAATATTTGGGATTGAGGTCTTAGAAACGCCCAAGCAATTCTCGATCTCCGGGTAAACTACATGACGATCTTTATTATTCGAGTTTTATTATTCAGAGTACCAACCAGAAATTGTCGATTGATGTTGTGGTTGATTACCAACAAACAGCATTCAACTCAGCATGACATTGTTCTTGCGATAAATTGCTTCGAAAGTTGTAAAAAGTTATCGCTCAGAAATGATCTCGCTCTCGATTCAATTCCATGTTTGTGAACGCCTCAATAACTTTAAAAATTCAATGTGACTAAACCACTTCTTGTATTTTGACGAAATTTTCAATACGTGTCAATATAATGTTGATGTTAATTTTGGAACCATATGTTTTGTTACTTGAACCCTATATGTGGCTATATGCAAAATTAAAATTTCTTCCCTTGCATAGCCGGTAGTTATGGTTAGCGAAAATTTTGGAATGAAACTTAACTGAAACGATACGCTCGTTATGATTAAAAATAACATTGCTAGAATGGAATTTTACGCCAATAACGCAGAGCTACAACAAAAAGATAAAGTTTCTTACTTGGGTTATAGCTTCAGTGCGGATTGGGATCTCTCACAAAAATCACAATCCGGATTGAAAAAGCAGGAGGTGTCTTTAAGGACATGAAAAAGATCATCATAACTTGAACCTCAGCAGACAGGTTTGAACACGATGTATACGATTCTATGTATTCTCCGTTTCATTACATGACGCCCGTGTCTGGGGCTTGATTAACGTTACCTATAAACGCATAGAAGCGTTTAATATATGATCTTACCGCCGGATGCGTCGCATATTGTGGGTACATGTCCAGCATATCACCAATGATGAACAAGGTTATGGTAAGAATGGAACAGGAATTGGAAATATTACGAGGAAAGCAACCTTGTTCGGTCATGTGATGTTGATGCCTACTGCAATTGGTTCTGCGGAGTGAAAGTTAAAGTGAAAGGCTTCCAGATTGAAGAAGAATATCTTGCCTGCAAAATATCAGATAATGGAGCCAAATGACATCTGATGTACTATTCCGTTCAGGCTTCAACAAAAGTCATTGAACATATGTGATCGCTAACATTCAACGAAGATGAGCACTAAAAGGAAAAGACTGTAATATTTACAAATTTAGCGTCCAATTATACATGCCAACCAATTGAGAAACTTAAAAACAAAAATATGGCATGCCTGTGAATGAACATATGGCGGTAATAATAAAATTACAAGTGTGTAACAACCATTGTATATTATATACGCTATTGTCTTGCATTATTTAGTAGTTCTATGAATGATGTGACATTTTAGGAAGATTTGGTGATGTGCTAATGTTGACAGGTAATTATTTAACCTGTGATATGTGCTTTCACATTTCAGAATCATATTTCAATGCCACTGAACGTAATACAATATTAACTCAACTTTTCTTACTTGTTGATATCTTACGAAATAAAGTTTTTGAATCATTTAAATAAATCGTTCCAGATATCTTAAGTCTTATTCAAATATTCAAATTATTTTTAATAACTAATATTTTGTATTAATATGGATTGGATGTCTTTTTGAAAATATTTTATTAGTTGTGTGAAACAATAAATAATATTGGTGTGCTTTAATAAAATTTGTTAATTAAAATATGGAGTAAGTAAACTTTATTTTACAGAAAAAACTGGGAGAGTCATAATCAGTTTAGATATATGTTTTTCAAATCCGGAAATCGCGAGAACACATATTTCTAGAATAACAAATTTTTTATTGAATTTTTTAGGTTTCGTGATTATTTAATACAACGCTGGCATTATTTAATAAAGTAAATTATGAAATTAATATTTCTTCTTACTTTTGTCTCGAACAAATGTTCATCCCGTCCGTGACTCGAACCCGGACCTCTCGATTGTCGGTCGATTCCTCTTCCAATTGACCTAACGGGCCCTTTTTCGAAGACACAAATAATTTTTAATATGTATTTGTTTTCCTTATCTATTAAGATAGGCAACTTATATATGAAGATTTGTTTTGGCCATCTGTTTGCTATCGTCGATCGATTCATTCATGACCAAAAGAAATCCTGATATGCAACTTGCCTATCTTAGTATATACCAAAAACAAAGATATTAAACATTATTTGTGTCTTCGAATAAGTTCCCGTTAGCTTAACTGGAAGAGCAATCAACCGCCAATCAAGAGGTACGGGTTCGAGTCCCGGACGGGGTAAACATTTTTTCGAAACAAAAGTAAGAAGAAATATTAATTTTATAATTTACTCAATAAAGAAATTTTTATTTCTTTCAGAAAAAACACAATTATTACACATTACGTCCAGACAAAATTTACTGATCTAACTAAACAACTAGATCTAGACCAATCTGTAAACATATTTGCTATAATATAGTTTTTGGGCTATTGTTTTTCGTAAAGAAATATAATTACGCTACTTACAGTATTAATTATTTAATCATTTATAAAATTGAAATCAAGTTATGCACATTTATTTGCTAAACTTATGCCCTAGAAAATATTTATTTTAATAACAGGAAAGTTTTAAGATTGTTAAATAATGTAGACACTCCAAGGTGAAGGGTAAAAACTTATGTGAACTATGAAATACTTTGTTCTACAAATATATATAAAGGCTTAGGCTAAAAATACAAATAATTAAACGAGAAAGAATTCCAAACACTCCATATTTAATTAATCCGTAGATGTAAAAAGACAATCAATATTAACAAATATTTTTGACTATAATTGAGGATCACGATCATCTCTTCATAAAAACTAAATATGAGCAAAAAGCTATTTGAAATATATATAAATAAATTTAATAACAAACATCAATTACCCTTTCAGTTTGCAGTACGGTTAACAATTCACATTATCAAACTATTTGAAAAATTGTACATTTTTGGAACATTTTTATTTAAATATTAACAATTTAATAACTACTTAATTTCCATTGTTGGAAATTATCTTTAAAATAATATAAAACTCATTTATTGTGCTAATATGACAGTTTAGTGCTTAAACTTATCAATTTAAAAAAATAAATAATAAAAGAACTTATATATATATAAGTAAAAATAGTATAAAAAGGTACATATATAAGGAATAAATTATTCAGGCTGAAGAGGATCCAGGCTGAAGAGGATGATAAATCCCAAAGCCTCCTTTAAACAAACTCACCAATCTCCCAACAATATACAATCCCAACAGGGAGTGGAGTTTAGTGGGTAAAAATCCCACAGTTGTTGGATGCCCAGGGCATCCTTCCTCTTTTGAAGATTCTCCACTTCCTACGTAAAACAAAAAAAAAGGAATAAATTAAAAATATATAAGTGTTCAGAATGTTTAAAACACAACAAATTTTAAATTTAAAATACAACAACTGATGTGTGAATTATACCTTTAAAATCACAGTTTGAAATTTAGAAATATATATAAAATTATATTATAAAGTCAGCTTTTGACATACGGTGGTTCAAGAACCCATCATATATATAATATGAATGTCTGTTTAAAAAGTATTAAATTTTACTTTTAAATTGAATTATATTCAATTAACAGATTTCAGTTGGGGTTTTGTTGGGAAATCTAATGCACTGGAATTCAACGGGTCTTTCATCTTTGCTAGGACGAATTGTTAGTGGCCTAACTCTATGACTATTCCTTGTCTCATATGCGTGTATGTCAGACCCAATAACATTGTTACTAACATTAATTTTGGCATATAATAGACAGTCATAAGTATACTGACACGGTATAATAAGAATATTTGGCCTAATAAATAAATGTCTACAATCCTGTCTATAAGGTAGTTCACCAACAATTCTCAGAGCGCGCCGCTGAGTAGCAAAGGCACGTTGCCAGTAGCTGCCTCCTACCCCAGATAAGTATCCCATAAGAGATATGGGAATGGATGATGCCAAAATACGCATTTAATAGAACAGTTCTTGAGACCGAATGATGCAGGTTTCTAAGAATGAAACAATTTTTGCCACAATTGCAAGAGTAAGTGATTTATTAAATACTCGCAGTGGCAAGAGCAGATGAATTTGCTCTCAATATAGATACCTAAGAATTTTATTGGTTTTTGCAAGTTGTCACGATCTTCTGTTTTTTAGAGAAAATATCATTCTTTAAAAAACACCTGGCTGCGAACCACTAGCCAGCGTTTCCTCAAAGTGCTTGTATTTATTTCCTAATTGTGCTCTACAGTTTATAACGCTTCTTTTATTTGTCCCTTCAGTCTACGCTTGCTCTACTGAAGATTTAACTCTGGAATGCGGTTTGTTGCTCTTCGTTTGGTTCAACTATGATAATGGTTGAAAATGCCTCTGTGGTCATGGGTCTTCAAAACGCTTCTACAACTTCCATCTTAGATATGGGCGCCACTCCTACATGCGATGTAACCTAGCACCTTTTATAGGAGAATGATAAACTCTATGGTAAAGGAAGATTCAAAATAAACTCAACCTTAACAGGATACCCAATAAATTTATAATCTCAATTTATATCGTGAATAGATCTTATGATGAATAAGCGATTAATGCCGATAAGCAAATATGTGCAATTAAAGCATATAAGCAAATAAAGTAAGCAAATTTATGCCAATATTTTACAATGATTTATTTGCGATAATTTTATTAACTAGTTTATGAAAAAAAAATTCTTTTGTATAGAAAAGATGAATTTGTTTTAAAGTCCTTTAAAAAAATGTTTTATTTTATTTTTATTTCCTTTATTTATTCCATTTAATTGCGATTTTATTTTATTTTAAATGACACCCCTATAATGAATTATAATTATCCGCCCTCTATAAACCCGTTAGCCAAAATACCCCCACCTCCTCCACCCACATACATTTAGAAACCAACAAAAAAGGATCGTTACCCTGTAGAGTTTACTATATCTTTCAAATCTCTTGAGTATCATCTACCAATCCACTAGATGTTACTTAAATAACAAGTTGATCTTACACTACATGAACCAATTTAAAAAATTAAAAAATGAAGATGGTCTGTGAAGCAGTACCAAATCCAGCGTAACAGTGTCTCAAAACCTGTCAAAAATTAACTAAAAGTACTATTAACTACTGAGGGTAGTTAACTTCGGCGAATGTGACAGATATAACCGGGCCATGCCTCGAAGAGACATGGGCTCTTCTGTGTACACAGATTCTATGTGCTACAGCAGATTCTATGTATCTATGAGTTTAGGAGACGTCCCACGCCGTGAAGCTCTTCGCTGTAACTATTTCGACGGCTCAAACAGTTCTCCATAACCAATGTTCTCCATAATTGATTAACTAGATAGTCAATTTTTTTCTTCAGCAACTGACTGGATTCATCCCAAACTGATGTTAGTGAATCAGCGAAGGTCGTAATATTGTCCCATCTCACAACGAATTTTCCAAAACTATCTTCATAGGTCTAAATCATAGATCAAATTATATGATACGAAGGAGACTGAAAAGTTTACGAGAAATCTCACTAACATGGCTAATAAAAATAAAATCAAACTTACCCTTGTTAGGGGATCCGGCAGTAAATTTTTAATTTACTTACACTGATGACATTCATTTAAAATGATTTATTGGGCTATGTAATAACAATATGGCGAAAGGAACTTAATTCTCAAGCATTTCAGGACCGAAAGATCAGTAAATTTTCCTTTATATAATTTTCCGGCCCAAAATTATCCACAATTCGAATTCATAGGAACATATTCGACGTTATCGGTCCTAATTTCAAATGATTTAACTGTTCTAGGCTTGATCAAGGGCGTATGTACTATTATCCTTCCCTTATGTAATTTCCTTTTGCAGTGAGTATTGTTTTCACTTTCCATTTCTATTTTTTTGTATATTTCTCTAGATTATATTGAAAAATTAAATTTATAACGCTTATGACGTCATAAAGATTAGCTGTATGTCGATTATTGAAATTGAAATAACTGGGACTTTATTCGGATACCCATTCCCACTCGCATATTGTTGTGACTTTAGTATGATATACTATCGTTAGTGTCCATTCTAAATCTATGTTGGTTTGAAATAATGAATGACTATTCTTACTTAACCTATTCCAGAGATTGAAAAATAACAATAAACATTGGTTCAAAATATAATAAATACTTTATTTGTAGAGTTTAACAACAGTGTGCCGTACTTTTTAATAATTCCTAATTCTTTTTAATGAACTCTGCGTTTTTGCGTTGCCATTAAAAGCCACTGAGTTGCAAATTTATAAAAAGCTGGAAGTTAAGATAGTTCCTGATGGAGCCTTCCAAATAAATGATAATATTCATTAAGTTGTTATTCTCTAGTAAAAAATGTTTTTCTCTGTTTCTTCTAAGTATCCCGTAATCGAAGGGTAAGTTCTTCTATATAATTTTCATACTAAGCTAAACTAATAGTTTTCGTATTTATTTAATTCGGTAGTTTCCTGCTCTAAAAGTATCCGCTATAAGTTACTATTGGTTGAAACGGTTGAATCATTCGCATATAATATCAAATCTGGAATATTGAAAACATCATCAACAGACAAGAAAAAGACGTGGTCCCAATACTGATCGCTGATGAACTCCCATTAGGATATCCCCAGTGTCAGATTGCATATTGTTAACGAATACGGCTTGTTTTCGTTTTGATTAATATGAGTAAACCAATTTTATCAATTGCAAGTAGTATGACACACTATCAAACGCCTTGCTCAAATCAAGGAAAGACGCCTGTGACATGCAGCCATCTTCAAAAGCCTCTAGAACTCTATTTACAAAATCCATTTTACAAAAGTGTATATTTTTTAATGTAATTCATTACCTGAATCTTTAACAGCATTTCAAATATATTCCCAAAAATTGGTATTATAGAGATATGGTGGTAAGTATTAACACCTGTGTAACTGTCTGTCTTAAAAACTGGAGTAACTTTGGATAGTTTTAAACATGTAGGAAACAAAGATTGATTGATACATTGATTGAACAGCGTACTTAGTGGTGAAACAATTTGATTTATAACGCTCTTAATCATTTTAGCATTTAAGCCATATAAATCTTTACTGGAACTGTTTTTAAATTTAATTATGGTTTTTTCTAGTCTGATTGATAGTCACTCCCTGAAAATTAAAAGTGTAGTTGCTCTCGCAACTTCATTGTATGTTGTAGTAATTTGTCACTATGGGAGCACTTAAATTGGAAGTTATAAGAATCGGTGTTGTAATAAAATGTTTATTGAAATCATTAGGTTCAAGATTATTGAAAGAATTATGATTTTTCGTCGAAGGCAATAAACTTCGCATAACGTCCCAATATGCTTTGCTATTGTTTTTCGATTTGCTAATATGTTGATCAAAAGCACTGACTTTGGCAGCACGTATAGCATATTTGTACTGCTTAGTTAAATCTCTCATTGCATTTTTGAACTCTTCCGAAGGGTGCATGTCAGTAATATCCCTCATGCGACGAATAACATTTCTCATACCTCGCAGAGTTATTAAACCAATTGATTGAGTTGACATCATTGTTGGTAATCAATCTAGATCAATGCGGAAATGCATTCAAATAAACAGTCCTAAATATACTATAAAAATAAGTAAATGTAGTATTTACATCTAGACACATGCCTATAGCACAGCTGATCATTTACCCAATAGAGATTTTGTTCTGCAAAAGCACATGTAGAAAACGACCAATACTATAATATCTGCTACACGTGTAAATGAAATCTCACACAATTGTCATCTGTTTATTAAATCAAAAACATATGCGATATGGCCAGCTTTCTATTATACAGTTCTTGCGCTTCCTATTTATTGTGTAATGTGTATTTTAAACAAATAATATAATGCTGGTAAGTAGCCAATTTCTTATTTTGTATATTATTGTTTTGAATAATATTATGACTCTTTTCTTTATTGGACTAAAATTTTCTTTATGTGTGAAGAAAATTATTTTTAGTTTCCGAAAGCTCGCACATGCTATAGGATTTTTAATTTAATTCTGCGTTCTTAGTTATAAAAGATTTGTTAAAGTTTGAGTTTTGTTTTGTTAAATGGTTGAGGTGTTAAATTTTACATAAACTAAAGGTTTGTGAGTTTTAAATAAACTACCTATGACTCTAAAACAGTTGTTATAAGAAAAGTTGGAGTGTAGTGCGCGTAACTGCAAGAATCGCTTTTATATGTAAGAAAAAAGTTTATAAAATTCTTCATATTTTCATTAGATACAGCAGTGTAAGTATTAAACATCGTGAAAAAGTATGCACATAAATGTATATTTATTTTGTATTAATTTTTAATGAGAAATTTTATACAGCTGTAGAAAATGGTTAGGGACTTCAGGCAGAGGCGAAGTTTAAAAGCATAACAAGAATTAAATGTAATATAATTTACGACTTTTTTCCCCGGAATCCTTCTGCATATTTATTTATCAGCTAGAAACTATATCCCATCATAATTTTGAACAATATATTTGTAATAAGAGAGTTGGATATAATCTTTATTTGTAATGAAAAGAAGTTGATGCATTTAAATATTCATGTGTAAATTTTACTTTAGAATATATAATTATAAAACATATACGTTTACGAATATACTATTCTTTAAAATACACGAATGAAAAATACAAGCACTCCAAACTTAAAAACCAAAAAGTATTAATTTTAATAAATTTATAAATTGTTGCAAAACTATTTTCCAATTCACACATGGTCTTCCACATAGTAATAACACATAGTTTTCCATTTAGCATTTAGTTTTGCTGTATAAGCATATAAAAATATTGTGCGAAATATTTATATTAGTTGTTTTATTTCAACAAAATATTATCATAAAAATAAAAAACCTTCTTGTAGTAAAATACATATTAAAAATATTCGGGTATTTATATTTGTAATCTAACAGTTACTGCATCATTTTATTTATTTCATGCATTTCATGTTTTATTATATAATCATAAACAAAAGTAAACATTGTGTATATTTAAGAATTATTACTACAAAAAAATTCAGATAATTGTTTCATTTTTAAATACATTGTCAACTCTGTCTCTACAAGCAAACAATCCAGGCATTTAAAAATTACAACCAAGTTAAATGCCAAGGTCAATAATCTTGCAAATAAATTTTGTATAGGATTTTCCTCAAGTTTCGCTTCTTTATATTCTTTGGTTATAGCTTAATTATACAAAAAAAGCAAACTTCAAATCGCAGACAAAAATATTACGCATCCATAGAATATTTAATCTCATAGAACTTATTTCAAACACTATCAATTTAATTATTCAATTGATTTGATCTGCATAAAGCTAATCCTAATTTTCAGCTAAACAAACATATATCGTCAGTGGGCCTAAGTAATATATATATATATATATATATATATATATATATATTCA
>WYDF02089967.1:0-10915 GCA_009867245.2 Adranes taylori | reverse complement strand
TGCCAGCCGTAACACCAAAAGTTGCAACCGTTGGACTGGACACCGAAAGTCACTGATTTCAAATACAAAGCCATACCCAAATCAGTTTCAATTAGATGCATTTTGGGTCTTGTTCTGATAACTTCTGAAATAGCTTTCCCCACATCGCTGTCAGCTCTAATTCTCTAGTAAATGGCCAAGTATTCTTATCGAGTGAGCACTACCGCACACACGTATCTGCTTGGGTATCTTTAAGTAAAGCCCCACCAACACAATTATATTTTAGGTTTCGTCTAAAAAAATTTAATTAAAATTCAACAAAGTAAGTAGTAAAAAAATTTGCCACCAAATCAGATATGCACAGGAACACACATTTCAATCTTTCAGCTAAATCTTCCGTATCTCTTATCACTTATCTAATTTTTAACTCTACAGTTGCATTTCCATATTCTAAATCCCTTCTGTATCTTCGCTTTCAATGAAAAAAGCGAAGAGGATGATAGTAGAAGAGTAGGAATGCCAACCAGCTGGCTGGCCAGATTGAGCGAGATGTCCGAGACAGAATTTCCAAGAGACCTATCAAATAGTGCTATTCACAAACACTGCGCTACGTGGTGATTGCAGAACCATTCATATCAAGTGCATCGACGAACCAACCGCCAACCCAGGTAGAAATTCCGCTTACTCCACGCGGCTCGTTATTTTCACCGACAGCACCAGGAGACGCACCGTTACGGGCGACCCTGGCAAAGAATGGGTGTAGCCCGTCACTCGAGAAGATCATCCCCGGCAGTGTTATTTCGTTACAACTTGGATATACTAAATTTTGTTGCTTCTTGTGCGAGTTGGACAGCAGAAAAAGGGAAGAATTATTATCTTCAAAAACAGGAGCCAAAAAGAGAAACATTGACTGTAGCAGAGAATAAGTTTTTAGGCCCAGCACTAGAAAATCTAAAATGTTAACATTTTCCAACTGCACATTAAACTAGGTTTAATTAAAAAAATAGAGTAATTTAACCTAATATCAATTAAAAAATAGACATAATGTACAGTGTCTGAGGAAGGTTTTGTTACTGATATAAAACGTCTTAAGTTCTATGCCTAAAATTTTCTATATTTTTAAAATGACATCAATGAACTTAGGCTCATTGTTTTGGCTCAATGAATTTCGGCTCATTGCTCATGGTTTTCTTTTACCTTGATTATGGCTTGCAGTTCGGGAATTACCAAGCTGCAATTAATTCCCGTCAGCACATCAAGTCAATTTGGCTTGATGTGCTGGTGCTGAGTCCTGTTGGAATGTGAATGGCTCTAAACAGAAATGTTTAGTACCCGCGGCGCAATACAGCTTCCAATATCTTTTCCCGCTACTGAGTTCAGCCATGTTCGACGAGAATCACCGGCGGACAATATTTTGCTGACATAGCGCACCATGCCATCGCGTTTGTAGGTTTTTGCATTCTCGTTTCCACACGGAAGTTTCAATTATTGCTTGAAATTTATTTTCAGCGAACGCAATTCTTCTGTTTGTTTATCATAATATTACGTTTCAATTTCATTATCGAAAATATAAAAAAAATTGCGCGCTAAACAATAACGGTTTCGCGCGCTTGCCGACAATAAAATAAGATGTCATTTTTCAAATTTTCAAGGCGTTGTCATTAACAGTTTCACTTTCACATATACAGCGACTAGAAGTTAGTATCAGATTTTCCTCGGACCCTGTATTATATTATACTTACAATGATGCTGCTTTCATCCGGTAGATTTGGTATTCCTGTTGTACCAAACTGAAAACAAGAGTAGATGGTTACAAAATTGTAACAAAAAAGTTTTCTAGAATTACACAATTATCTTATATAAAAAATGTTGTGTAATATGATGAAACAATAACAGATTATTTTAGAAAAACAATAATATTTAATTCATTTTGTAAGCGCAATTTTATATAACGTAAATTAATTTACAGACAGTGAAGTAATTTTATTCTAGACTTACAGGATTTGATGCATTGGTGCCAGGTAGATTTTCTAGTGTGTCATGCTAAAAAACAAACAAGACATGACTTTTTATGTACACTGATAAAATTGTAAACTTGATATGCAATTACGTATAAATCAATTTTTCGAATAGGTAATTTCGCCTAATGGAATAAAATAACTAACAAATAATCACCAGACAATTAATTCACAAATAAATAAATAACCCCAGCAGTTTTTTTTGTGAGCAGTCATTGAACTCTGCGTACAGAGAGATGTCGACCACTGGCGCTAGCTATGCAACGCTAGAACTCCCTTGCACACAGAGAGATAAAGTGTAAGATGGAAACAAGTACCGACAGCAGCGCAGCATTTGCACTATCTTGCACATACAGACAGGGGAGAGGGAGGTAGAGCCAACTGCAGAGAGCCGCACAGCGACTGTATTCGCGTGCACATAGTTTGAGTTAGAAGAGAAAGAGATGCAGAATATATATGTCCCGCATTTCAATAGTCATTTCCTTGTGCTCATATTAGGAGAAAGATATGATTTTCTCTATTATGTCTATTTCGACTTCGCGGGCATTTATTCTCTCTATGCGTTTGAGGATTTCGCTTTGACCATATTCAATTTCAAGTAAACAACTCTTAATAGCGTTAATCAACTCTGTGTTCATTGCCCCTGCCTAGCCGAAATATTTTACGATCTATGGTTTCTAACAAACAACTTTAATGAGTTTATTGAACTTCGCGTGATCTCTTCTGGTTGAGATTTTATGCCACTGTATTTTCAACAAATAATGTAAACTTGATATACAATTCAAAGGATTCGATAGGATTTGAAGGTGCTACTTTTTCTAACCAAATATTCTTGGTGTCCGTAGTAGAAGCGGGTTGCAACACGTAGTTCGTTTGCACGATAAATCTGATTGGAGAGCACCCTCTCACAGAATCTTAGAATCTTGGCAGTGATGTGATACGACATTTTTTTTTAATATTCGTAGTGAACCAAACGTCGCTTTTAACTAGTGGAAAATTCTCCCTTCCTAAAGATTCTAGCAGAAATTAACCGGCAACACAAAATACTGCAGTCGTCGAGCTGGACACCAAAGGTCTCTGATTTCAAATTAAAAGCCATACTGAAACCAGTTTCAACTAGACGCATTTTAGGTCTTGTTCTGATAACATTGAAAGAGCTTTCTGGACATCGTTATCAGCAATAATCCTCTAGTTAATGGCCAAGTAGTTTTATAGAGTGAGCATTTCCGCATATATGAATCTGTTTGGGCCCTTATAAGTAAAGCCCCACCAACAAAATCATATTTCAGTATTTCATTCCAAAAAATTAAATTAAAATTCAACACTCAGTAGTAAAAAAATTTGCCACCAAATCAGCTATACACAGGAACGCACATTTCAATCCTTCTGCTAAATCATCCGTATCTCTTATCACTTATCCAAATTTTAACTCTACACTTGCACATCCATATTATAAATCCCTTCTGTATCTTCACTTTCAATGATAAAAGCGAACAGGACGATAGAAGGTGAGTAGGAATGCCAACCAGCTGACTGCCCCGCATGACCGCGACAGAATATCGAAGAGGCCTATCAACCAGCGCTGACCACAAACACTACGCTACTAGGTAAATGCAGTACCATCCATACCGACGACGAACCCACCGCCAAGCCAGGCAGAAACTCCGTGGACTACAGACGCTTGACGGCTTGCTACTTCCACCGATAGTGCCAGGTGATGCACCGCTGCCGCTGACCCCGGTAAAGAATGGGTGTAGCCCATCAGTCGAGAAGATCATCGCCTACAACTCTTCCGATGCATCCTCGGCGACAGTGACTTACATATGTGCGCTACATCCGTTTTCTCCTACATTAACAGATTGCCATTTTCGAGTTCACATACTAGCTGTATACTTCATAACCGATTTAACAGAAGATCATTTCTGCATCACAATGTCAATGTAGGCCCAGATACCAATACCATAGGCCAATGTCGCTTGAAACATAAAGAAGTAGTGGTCATTGCTGCTTCGAACTCCCCAGTTGTTGCCATTCTTCTTATTGCAAATACTATTTTCGACAAAACCTTAAATATTTTATCTATGTGTTGTCCCCTGGTCAACCTTGAGTCAATCTCTAATCCCAAAAGGGCTACGGTTTCTGGGATCTGATGCTTCGGTCCGTAAGATATTCTGTTGAAACCGGTTTTTGTTTCTTTAATAATAGTTCATTTTCGTTAAGCCATTTCTCCGCCCCTTGCAATGCTTTTCCGGACACTTTATTGACTTCTATTTTATCGGGGTCCATCACCCTTACTGTATTATTACCTGCAAGCATAACAACATGACCATTTACCTTCCTCAAAAGGTCATTTATGTATACTAAGAAAAACAATTGCCCAACGATTGAATCCTGTGCTCCTACTCTCCTAATTATTTGAGGTTCATTTTGTGTTCCGTTTACTGTTACCACTTGCTCCCAATGTTACAAATAGAAATATATTAGGTTATTTGGTGTTCTGATATGCTAAGTTTCGCTAGTTTATTAAGTAACTTGTTGTGCGATACTAGGTCAAATGCATTTGTTAAATCGCACATCGTTCATACACAAGCTTGGTGGTCATCTAAGGCTCTACGTGCATTGTTCAACAATGATACTATCGTTGAGGTAGTGTTCTGTCCACCCGGAAAGCTAATCGCTTCTCGTTGTATAGAATTCCCCAATTAAATGATTATAATAGGAAAAATATCCAAGCGGTTACACTAAATATTGTACAGAAATCTCTAAACAATATAATTCATGTGACATTAATAATTATTATCAAGATAACCCTACAATTCAGAAATTGAATTCCATCAGTCAGACCAAAATTTTCACAATTTTTTGAACCTAAACAACAATATGCATGTAGTAAGCATAAACTTTAAAAATAACTAATAGTAGTACATAATTATCTCAGATGTATGTTTCAAATACATGATAGAGGCAGGTTTTTCAAAATTCGTCTAACAGTAAAATATAGCTTATAGGTTTTACTCAAAGTATCTTCATAATGAAAACTTTTAAATTATATCCGTTTACCAAACAAGTTTTCATCACGAAGTAGCAGTTATACCATTGCCATCTATTTTTAACAAACTTAAGGTTGCGTTTAAGTTTTATGTAATTAGTTTAAACGAAAATTATCAGGGACTAATAGGATCAGATTTACTAAAACAATTAGGAGTAAAAATTGATTTCAAAAATGAATTATTAATTATGGAAAAGTTAGTTCCATCTAATATAAATTAATACAATAGAAATAATATATTATATTAATCTTACATTTTCACTACTTTTTCCAGGATGATTTGGCATTTGTGTTGCTTCAGCCTGAAAGCAAGAGCAGATGGTTGCATAATAGCTACAAAAACTAAACAAATATATTATATAATAATTATTGTATAATCTGATGAAATAATAAAAATTTGGTTTGAAACGAACAATTGCATTTAATTTATTTTTGTAATACAGGATTTTGTATAATGTAAATTACGAAAGGAGGGATAATATTATTTTGGACCTACAGGATTGTCATCTGAGATAGAAGGATATTCTTTCGTTATTGCACCAGATAAAAAAAATTGATGATTATTACTAACTCGCACAATTGCAAAACTATTTTTACGAAATTGTAACTTAGATAAGCAATTACATATAATTCAAGTTTTGGAGAATGTAATTTAATGTAACATAAATTAATTATATAGAAATTATATAATATGTTATACTTACATTTTCATTGCTTTCACCAGGAAGATTTGGTATTTCTGTTTTGCCAAGCTGAAAATAAAGTAGATGGTTGCACTGCAGTGATAAAGACATTTTCAAAAACTATATAATAATTTTATATTAGCAATTTTATGTTTTCCGACATTTATGTTTTATGAAATAGTAATAATTTAATTTTAGAATACAATTACGTTTAGTTTAACTGTTGTAAAACTTAATTTCATCTAACATAAATTACGAAAAGGGATACATTATTTTAGACATACATTATTGTCGTCTGTAGTAGGTGAATGTTTTCCCTCGATTGTGCCAAGCCAAATAATATTACTATGTTTTACCAATTCAATATTGTTTAATAAGTAAATGAGTTAAGGTTTTGGTGAACGAGTTTGACAATGATGTGTAATTCAATTTTTGGAAAACCTATCTTCCTTTAATATAAATTTAAAAAATAAAACCAACATTGTAACACGTCCCTCGTATACTATATAATTTCATCTAGATTATTCCCGCCTTTATGTCTGGTAAGATCACGCAACAGATTCCTATGCTTGGCACTAAAGCTTTTAGGAAGCGTTAAGGTTCAAACGGATAGACGTTTTCAAACTCTGACGGTACCCCAACGTGGTTCTCAGCGTATTCTTACCCGCTATTATTGAAAACATAGTATCACTATACATACTATGCGCGCGTATGGTATAGACAACTAGATCGTCTTATGTAAATTAACTCTAACTAGGATTACCACATACTTTCCAATTTATACTTTTACAATATTATTTAATAATTTTTCTAGAAACAAAAGAAAGTTTTAATTAACCTCTACCCGGATCTAATGCAATGAACCCTTGTGAGATAATAGTTTGCTACTCTTGCTATGTAATAAGTTCAATAATTCAACACTGTGAATATTGAGAGAAGCATTGGTGCTGATTTTCTTTCAATTTGAATGTTCACTTTCTAAAGCCGTAAATCGGCGGCCAATATCTATGCCGATGTCCAAGTTAACTATATTCAAAGAGTGGTATGTGTTTAGTGTTTATGGTAATATTGTCAGAAAATGACCCGTACTTCATAACATGGTAGACTGTCAGGCACCAACATTGCACAACGTATGTGGTATAGAGTACTGGGTTAATTACAATGTTAGTAAAGTATTTCATATACCTAAAGTACAATGTACAGGGTAGAAAACTCACCTCTGAAACAATTAAGTTTTTTAATGTAGATCTCATTCCATAAGCAATAATATGCGCTATTATGGAACTGCGTAGATAAATTAATATGGAATTGTATTTTCTTAGGTACGTCCAAATGCATTCATAATTAAGAACATATGAAATTGATCAATTTCAAACAAATCCAATTGAAATTACATTGATCGGATTCGAACGGTTCTTTAAGAATGTTTTCATTATAACTATACGATTTATCCCCCCTCTTAAGTATGTACCAACATTGCACAACATCTTTTCTCTTCATCAGCCCAATATATTCCCTTTACAGTCGTTTGCCCAATTCTTCACCTTTCTTCTTTTTCTCTACACATACCTCTTTCACTCTCTTCACTCTCTTTCATCCAGTATCTCTTACCTTTCTCATTACTCCCACATCTAAACCTCACGATAATCCATTTTATGTCCATATTCACACCTGCTTTCCTGTAATATGGCATACCAGCCTCATTGATTATGTGTGGATATCTTCTACTGTGACTCTCCTTTCTCAGCTTTCGCCACATTTCTTGCTTTTCAATATCACTTATTTTCGCCCCCTACTTCATGTATACCACTTTCGACGCCTCAAATTTTCTCAAACGATCTTTCCATTGACAAACCTATCATTTTATATACTTTCTTCCTGGCTTCTTCTTAACATTTATAGCCACCCCTGTCCTCTCATTCTCACAAATTTTGAAGTATACAATTTTTAACGACTTATAACTCTCGTCCACCATCACGTTTCTCTCATATTTGTTAAGGTAGGCATAATTTTCTTCCAGCACTTATATTGTCTACACTCGTTCAACACAATCCAAGGCGGCGCTGACCTTTCGACTCTTAATATTCCTCGTAACACTCCAGTTATTACCTTTTATATCTCCGTTCTTTTTTTAACATTTTCGCCCCAAATAGCATTATAATTATCAGGCACATTTCGATTATCATCAACCTGATTTTTATACAATCTTTTGTTCCCACACATATCTCAATCTTTCCTTTGCACTTTTGCTTCTCTTATAACTATTTGTACACACCAATTTCAATTCCTATTGAAACTATGCTTATATACCAAGTACCTGTGTCTATTAACTTTCTGTGTCAATTTACATTCCCCCTGAATAGGATTTATTTTTTTTACTTTCCTTACCCACCATTTTACATATGATAATTCTAGTTTTCTCTGCATTCACTTGTACTCCGTGTAAAAGTACAAGTTTCATATCAGTGCGATCAAAGTTAATTCCCTTTCCTGTCAAATACTGAATTATGTTTTGTGAATTTCTAAGAGTTTGTAGATTTTTCAGTGAGAAGCAAAAGCCTAGCAAGAACGGGGTGAAGGGAGCGGCTGCCCCGGGCCGTACGGCAAGGGCCGTACGTGAATGATATGGAGCGTTATCCATAACTATTATAGATGTTTCTCTCAAACTAGTTAATAGCTCCTTTCCAAACCATTTCTCAAAATTCTCAGAGTTCATATTGTAATCGTAAGCATATCTCTCAGATGTGGAAGAAAATATTAAGGGACACCTGGAAATGAAACCAGAGGAACAACCAGCACTTACAACTGTATATATTTTATTGTTTGTATTAATTTGCAAGGAATATTTTTCGCTATTATCTGTCCGGTTTCTAATTTTGGATCTCCTTTCACAAATATCCACATGTCATCAAGAAATATAAACTACCTAGAACTGTCACAATTTGAATTATTCATTCAAGAGTACACTCTCTTGAAATAACATGACTTTCTTCACAATTAGATTTTCTGTGATCCACTTCGAAATACTTAAAACCCATACTTCGAACCAGTTTCCATAAAGAGGTTCTCGATATTTCACAAAGGTTAATATCATTAATATTTAACAATAGGCTGTCCACTTGTATCCTATTGTACATTCTATAAACAATTTGTCTTACACTATATATAATTGAATCATCGATGTCGATGTTAATTTAAGTTTTTTTTGGCGTATTACTAGTTGGTGTTTCCCTATTAATTCCTTCAGAACATACCTTGGACACAGTTTATCTGCAAATATTTAGTGTAGCCGACAGCATTGACCGATGAAATTGGGAGATCTACAAAATTATAATCCCATCTCGTCAGATTTTTTTGAAAATCGTAATTTGCTAAATGTAGTATATGTCAAGAAAGACCACAGATATGGGATTTAATGACAGAGTGAGAAATGTTTCATATAACATACATAATATAATAGAATATAAAAAATTCACGATTTTAGTCGTTATGTCGAAGTCGCTTTGAACCAGCTTTGGTCAGTTTCAGGCCCCTCTGTGCATGTGCGCTTCTGGTATAATCTCGGTGTAACATCCAGCTATCTTGATGTCACATCATTCACTAACAGTACCCAGATTCTCAAGGAAGTAGTCAATATGTGAATGTAGAAAATATACCTTCAAACTGAAACTAAATTTTGGTACTTCTGCAGCATACTATAAACGATAGACTTCAAATTCAGACCCTTCTTGTTGCCCAAAAACTTGGTTACTATATCTTTAAAGGTGACTCAGACTTCCTTTTCAGAAAACTTCCATTTCTTTTACAAAGTTTCCATCTTTGGAAAGTTTTCTAATGTCCGGCTCCGTAAAGACACCCTTTTTTAGTTTTGTGGTTGACAATGCTGGAAATTTCTTAGAAATAGACTGGAAACATTTTCCATCTTTGCGTAAGGCTTTCACTAATTGCTTCATCAAGCCTAATTTAATATGTACAGGCGGAGGGAGAACTCTCGTCGATTTGATCAGAGGTTTCTGGACTACATCTTTTACTCCAGTTTCCAATGACACTCGTTGTGGCCAATCTTTCTGTTTCCAATGATTTTCCCTGTCTCGGCTATCCCACTCACATAAACAACAAGGAATCTTTGTGTACCCGCCTTGCTGTCCAAGGATCATCGATATAACTTTGAGATCACCATACATGATCCAATAATGGTCATCGTACTTAATTTTCCAAACAACACATTGTAAATTGTCATATCGTTCTTATAATTATACACAATGCCCTATCGGTACTGACGCATACCAATTTCCGTTGCGAAGCAGGATAACTTTAGGGTTTCGTTTCGACTAATCGATCAATAATCTCCAATCAGTGCTTTCGTATCGAAAGTTGAATGACTTAAACAGTCCATATACATCATTGCAGAATACTGAGCCTCCACCTTCCGAAAAGTATGGAATAAAATGTTTTTCTCTGTACCTGAACCAGAAATGAAACGCCAACTGGGAACAAATTCTTATCTTTAAACCATGAGTCAAGCATTTCTGAACCCTCGTTGATCAGATGTAAGTCGCGGATCATATCGTTCAGTTCAATTTGGATAAATGGTTGTGGAGCAGAATTGGCAAGTTAGTACTCCACTTCGCTATGTTCGGTTTCTTCACTTCATCCAATTTCTGAACCGTCTACTTCAGGTAAATGTTCTGATTGCACAGGCACTGATACATCTGGACCAGTGAACACCGGTTGAACCCAAGTAACAATCATCAATATGATTTTGTGGCTCTCGCCAGACCATTGGAACGCCAAAGCTAAAACAATGTTGTTCCTCTTTTGATCATCGTCTCAGTTCTTCAGCACAAGTATAGCAAACATAATGGGATAGCCAAGATATGTCTTGATCTCCAAATTTTCTCAGAAATACACGAGATACACTTGCCGTACGAACGATATTATATGTCACCATTAACTCACCAGAAATGTAACAGAAGTGATCTGCAGACTTTTTGCAGCCTCTTGATGCCCTTTCAAACACAGTATGATAGCCTTTTAGCGTATATCCGGCGACACTAATACCTTTGATCGCAGAGGATACCTACCAATGGTTGCGTCAACGTTGACAACCAGCTGAGATGTACTACACGTTTAATGCCGAAAGTGCTGCCACCTGCCGCTTTATGATGTCAGCGAGTATTTTTCAA
>WYDF02089956.1:0-10915 GCA_009867245.2 Adranes taylori | reverse complement strand
GGTAGAAATCGAACTTATTCGTTAGGCGGTTTGTGAGCACTTTTGTGAATAATTTGTAGAAGTGGGATAAGAGACTGTTGGGGCGATAATTTTCGAGTTTGGTGTTTCCTTTTTTGTGGATAAGGGTGATTATTGCGTTTTACCATAGCTGTGGTATTCTCTGTTCAATTATACACCTATTCTTTTATTCTCTTCAGTAGAGATTCTCCGCCATATTTAAGCATTTCCATTGTCAGTCTTTCCCCTCCGGGTGTATTGCTGGTTTTAATTTGGCACAAGGCTTTTCTTATTTCGTCGATGTCTACTTCGGGGATTTCCTCTGAACCGACATTAGTGATCGGATACCTAGAGGGTTGACTGATTGTAGAATTTTTGTATAGTGTTGTGTAGAATTGTTCAACTATTGTAAGCATTGATTCTGTTGTTGATACAAGGTCGCCCTTTGAATCCGTGAGTTGGTAAATTTTATTTCTGCCTCAGGCAATTTATAGTGTGTTCTAATTACGTGTAAAAATATGTATATTTAAATCTTCATCGTCGGGCGATCTGTGTCGATCTAATTGATGTTTCTGATTTACGATCCTGTGTTCTTTTTTATTTCAGTGTTGTCATGGTTTTTATTATGTTATCTTGTTTGTTTTATTAGTAGAGTTGTGGTTGTTATTTGTTTTGTGTTTTATGTAATATTTAAATGGATGTAATAAGTTGTCCATTTTGGATTCTATTTGTTAGTTTAATATGTTTTGCTTTATTTTGTACTTATATTGTCATGTGGGTAGATTTCTAGTATAGCTTTTAATTCCTAAATTTCATTTATTCAGGAAAAATTAAGAAATTTTATCAAATTATTTCTTTAAAAAGAAAATATAAATTTATTTAAAATAATCCAGTTTCGACAATTCGGGTATGATTCATTTTGTTTAAAATTAAATATGTTTTAATTATGTGTAGATTTTTTTTTATTTTATTAGCGTCCGAATTAAATAAGATCTACTAATATTTTGACACGCGCTAAAGATTAAACAAAAACCATTATCTTGATTGAATAACAAAAACAAAAAGCTTATCGAAATAAGTGTCTCAAGACTTTGTGGCATTTATAATAATTCATTACGGTTTTGGGTGTCGCAAAAGCAAGTTCACTTTTTAAAGATGGGTTAAAGTATAAAAGAAAAGAAAATGAAATGTTTTTTCTGGAATTGGTTTACACAATCAAATAAATTTATTAATTTTTGTAATTATTGTCTTGGGAATCATAATGATATCAGAGATGTGTTAATTGTAAGTTAATTTTACCTATTTTACTTGTTTATTATTAACGTAAACATTTAACTTTATCGAGGTACGAAAATCACATCAATCAAAATAAATTAAAGTCAGGGAAAATTTTAGATCTGATATCAGAATAATTCTTAAAATAAATTATCCGATGCTTTGCTCAATTCAATTTTTGTTTCTTAAATTAAATTATCGAATCCATTTTTTCAAAAAAAAAATTTTTTTCTTTTATATCATTCTTAAAAAGTGCACTTCCTTCGCAAAATTCAAAATCGCAATGAATTATAAGAAAGGCCCCAAAATATTAGGGCACTTATTTCCTATGTTTTTTGTTTTTGTTATTAAATCAAAAATACATTTTTTATTTGGATTATTTAAGTGTTTATTTGGCAGCAAAATCAAGGTAATTGTTTTTGTTCAATCTTTAGCGCGTGTGAAAATATTAAAATTTTATTTAATTCATGCGCTAATGAAAAACAAAAGCATTCTACACATTCTTAAAGCAATTTTTCATTTTAAACAAAATGAAGGATTCCCGAAATGTCGAAATTGAATTATTTTAAATAAATTTATATTCTCTTTTTAAAAAAATAATTTAATAAATTTATTAAATTTCCCTAAATAAATGAAATTTAGGAATAAAAAGCTATACTATAAATCTACCTCCGTGACAATATATTTCAATGTTTTCTTTGATATCTAGATTTTTGCAATTGCACTTTATGCGATCAGAAAAACCTAGATATCAAAGAAAACATTAAAATATATACACACAAAATAAAGCAGAACATATTAAACGCATAAATATAATACATATTCGACAGCCATCAGCCCACTTAAAATATTACATAAAACACAAAACAACTAACAACCACAAGTCTACTAATAAAACAAACATAACACAATAAGAAACATAACAACACTGAAACTAAAAAGGTACAGGGAATCGGGAATTAGAAACGTTACACGTCAAACATACAACAGAAGTAATAAAAGATGCAGATCGCCCGACGATACAGTTTTAACTTCAAACATTTTCCGGGTTGTATCCAACCCTGCGTGTTGGCCCATTTTCTTTTGCCAAAAGAGAATGTCATTTTTGGGGACTTTAATCTTGATAAAATAAAATACCAATTAGCCAGGTACAATCAGAAAAACTAATACAGGATTCTTGTCCGTGAGTGTATTTCAAACATAATTAGCTTATTTAATTTTTCTTAAAGCTTTCTGTCAATTAATTTTTATTAAAACCATTTCTTTATCATTATAGGATTATAGTTTCATCACCAGTTTCGGCGTTTGACCATCTTCGGGCAACTACGATTAAATTGATTTAACAAATTAATTAATCTTAAACAATAGTATTAAGTAAATCGTACTAAGAAATACCCCTTATAATAGTGACACATGGCGAATAATATAAAGATTTATCTAACCGTTAGTATTAAATAAGAAAGAAGAAATAAATTGTAAATCCAGTTAGCAATCGCAAATATTTGAAACTCCCGAATTATATAGGAAAAGTATACCAGTTTTAACACGAGTTAGACGAAATAGAAATGAGTTGAATTTTATTAGGAAAGTTGAGTCAATATCACAGATAGAGGCTAAAATTTGCTAATGGAATAGTAGTTCTAAGCATTATTTACGGAATCGATATTATATGAAGCAGGTTTTATTCGAGCACTCTCAGTTAAAAATAAAGAATCAAACAATTTAATTCGTCACTATACTCTTCCGTCTGTTATCGCGTCTGGAATTGACACAATAATGTAAGACCCATTTTTATTAATTATTATGTTGCAATAAAGTGCAAGGGTTGGTATGAAATTAAACAAATTATAGTCTTATTTTTTTATAGTCTTATCTTATTTTATTATGTTGCAAATTCTTTAGTTATAGAAGGGCTGATAAAAACTTTTAATAAAATATGTTATGTTGCTTCACTTCTCACTCTTCAAGTAAATAAGTAACACTATGTTTAGTCAAGCAAACTGAATGATTAATTTAATCTAACTACTATAAAAGAATCTTTAATTTACTTGTTCCCGAGTATAGACTTAAATTTAAATACATATCTCTTGTCTAACTTTGAGCTTGACGCCCAGTCACTGCCCTACTAAATGTGTGATAATTTGGTGGAGGCGCCTGGTACAATTGACAGCACCGTTGGACAAACCTGAAACGAACGGCATAACTAAACACCGTGCGACAATTATGGAAAAGGAACAAACAGTAGTAAAAACATTTGAAATAAGTTATAAATAAAAGTGCATAGACAATTAGTTGAAAGCAACGAAAAAAACTATTTATCCAAATAATTTATATGGTTTTTAAAAATTGTTTCATAATAAAAATGCTAGATTCTATAAAATTTTTAAATAGAAAAATTAAATTCCAACACTAGAAGAAATTAAAAGTTCATTATGACATTCGTCGTTGGGGCCAAAGAGTAATTTGAGTATCAAATAGAAACATATTCTCTTGCGGGATATATACCCATTATATTTTAACTGTTTTATTCATAACTGTTTTATCAGGCAATTTATAAAATATGCTACTAATGTTTATTAAAACTTCTATTATACAAAGATTAATCAAAAGAATTTTCATATAAAGGATAACTACTAAAACATTTATAAATAATTATCTTCAATTTCTCTATTACTGATGCAGAATATGACAGGGTCGTCATTTTGTTCGTGAAAGGGAAAGTGACGCGTAAAAAGTATAAGGATTTAACTAAATGTAAATTTATCCTCAGCTAGATGGAAACCGCAATTAGTATTAGACTAGAAAGGAGAACTTAATTAGAAATCTAGTTGGTAATCGCAAATATTTTAAACTCTCGAATTATACAGGAAAAATACAGTAGTTTTAACACGAGTTAGATGAAACGGAAATGTGTTGAATTCCATTAGGGATATTGAGGCAATGTCAAGGACGGAGGCTAAACTTTGCTTATGGAATGATCGTTAAAACATTATTGACGGAATCGATTCGTAAGAAGCCCTCAGTTAAAAGTTAAAAATCGAACAGTTTAGTTCGCGCCTATACTCCTCCGCTTATTATGTCGTCTAGCATCGACACAAGAATGTAATGCCTATTTTTGTTAAATACTATGTTGCATTAAAAGTGCAAGGGTTCGTTCTTAAACATGTATAAATTTAAATAAACTATAGTAATCTCTTAATATGTTGTAAAATAACAGTAACTTAATCTAGATTTATTTAATATTCTCTAGAAGGGTTCATAAAATCTGTTAATAAAATAAGTTTTATTGCTTTACTCCTCACTCTTCAAGTAACTAAGTAAAACTATGTTTTGTTAAGCAAACTAAATGTTTAACTAAACTACTTTAAAAGGATATTTAATTTATTTATTCCCGCGTATAGCCTTATATTTAAATACTTATCTTTGGTGTACCTTTGAGCTTAACTACCGGTCACCACCCTATTAAACGGGGCGTGACAATAGAGTAAATTAATGTAATTTTGCTTATTTTAAGTAGACTCAAGCAGAGAAACAGGTCATAAAAATTATCTTTCAACTGGTTGCGTGCAGAAATGCTAAAAATTTACCTGAAGAGAGACACAAGCCGAAACCCGGTCGAAAAAATTAAATTTAATAGAAAAGCGAAATATAATTAACTATTTTTTTCCAAGTCTTTTAATGTAATTTAATTAACTTGTGACAGATCAAAGCAAATAGATTATCAGCTACCAAACTGATTATCTAGTTGCATGCCAAAGAGCTAAGAATCGAGGTTCTATGGCGCCAAAAACATAGCATAGGGTCCTGTATTTGTAATTTGCGAGACAGAAAAATATTCCAGTAACTTAGAAACATGACAAAATAGAAAAGTTCAAAAAATCTCTGCCAGAAATTAAATGTTCTGTTGATTCTACATTTAAATTTGTATGTATATTTTGTGTAAAATAAATTGAATGTTTATTATATATTGAATTAAATTATATATATTTCATAATTTTTGTTGCATTGTATATTTCCTATTAGGTGGAATGTATAGTTTATTTATTTCTATTTACAAATTAAATTTATTTTATTAGATAAAAATTGAAGCTGATAAATTTTTCAGCTTTATAAGAAATAACTGAATTCGTGTTAGAGACAATTCAAATATCACAGGGCTGAGTAAATTAAAAAAAAAATCTGGAGCAAATCAACCTACTTTCTCTATTGTGCTTCTAACAATAAGTCAAGCTTTCTTTGTCCTAAGAAATTTGTCTATAGGATAAAGACGTGCTGAATAAAACTAAATATTTCATAATAGTTTTTCAAAATGGTTTCAAATTTATTTAAAATGTTTCTCTATGTGTATGATGATAACACTTTTAAGCATAATACCTCATTATTGCAGAGTTTTTCAGATATTACCTCAAACTCAGGGTAAATACAAAATATTTGAACGAACCATGGGTTTTGTTCAAATTATTCAAAATTACTTTACAATTAGTTTTTTATTCGACAGAAAATGAAATTTTTTAATAATAAACTCATAGTTGTTTTTTTTATTTTTGCCGATAGCTGAGATACTCAACTTTTCTCTAACTCTTTGTTGATACAATATTAAATCCACAGATTCAGAAATCACGTATTCTTGCCAAGAACGCTAAACTATTCCTTCAGATTCAACAACATCACAATCATCTGATGTTTCACTATGAATCTTATTAACTTTTTTATTTCTGGGTGGTGGCAGTGGTGCTTTCTCGTTGGCTGCCTTCTTATCGTCGCCAAAGCCCAACGAGATCGTTCGATTTTTTGCCCAATCTTTAAAGCGCGATCCAATCCGGTAATAGTGAAAGTATAACAGGAATAAAATTAAGGACGTAACGAAAAAAGACGCCAACGTAATGAATATAGCAGTAAGAGGACTGTAGTTTGTATGCTGCGGTTTATGGGAGGTTTCGATCGAGTCATTATCATCTCCATCAGGAATTTCATTGTAATCGTCCGAATCGATAGCTTCACGATCGCCTATTTTTATATCAGCACATGCACGAAATTCCTCTTGTGGACCACAGCCAACAGCACCTGTACCATTAGGACAATTTCCCCAATTGTTACCTGCAATAATTTATCTGTATTTATTTATTTTTATAAAAGTTTATAAAATTTTTTTTGTTAAACACTTGCATATTAGTAGGTTGAAATTGTGCACTTGTACAGTATTTATTAGTGTAGAAATTGAAATATACAGGGTGAAATATTATGCCGTCAAAGTTCAACATTATCGTAATTATAAAAGATACCCAAATAAGCTATTCATAAAAATGGTAGACAGCTCTAAGCTTCATACAATACAAATATTTTAAAATGTACTGGGTCTTTTATATTTACAAAAAAATTCACTTTTATTTTTAAATGGGGCGGGGTTTTCTTTGTAAGAAATGATGCATTTACTAAAACGATATAAGCACAGCTACCTGACACAAGCACAAAAATTATAAATTATAGGCTACTAGAAGCTCTCAGAATTCTGGAAAATATGTTCCGAATTTCAGTGAGCAGATTTAGAATATTTGAACGACCTATTCCAACAAATATATACAACCTTATAAGGTATATTTATGTGCTTTGAAGGAGGTGGAGGGAGGAGTAAAAAGGAATAGATGGGTGATGGAGCGAAAGGGAGTGTAGGAGAGATGCGGGTGGTCGATGGGAGAATGGTATGATAGGATGATGAATGGAGGTGCATGGGAAATGGAAGTAGAGAGAAAGATGAAGGATGTGGAAATGCAGGAGAGAGGGGAAAAAATAAGAGGATCGCGATATAACGCGAGATATAAGGAAATAGAAGTAGAAGGAGCGATGCCAAATTATCTGGAATCGGATAAGGATATGAATGTGAAAAAAATGATAGCAAGGTTTAGATGTGGGAGTATGGAGAGAGGGAATAGATATTGGATGAGAGAGAGTGAAAGAAACTGTAGGATATGAGGAGGTAGGGAGGAAACGTGGGAGCATTGGGTGAATGAGTGCGAATTGATTGGATGGACGAAGGAGGAAAGGGAGGAAGTAAGGAATTGGATGGTGTTTTAGGGCAGAGTGGCAATGGGGAGAAAATAATGGGAAAAATAGCGGAGAAGATAAACGGTAGAGAAAGTAAGTAAAAACGGCATATCAGGTCATCTCATATCTGGGGAAGAATAGGGGGAATGGCTATTTTTATTTTCATTATACCTAATTCTATCACGTGCGATTCCATACAAGTATCCCAATTTTTCAGCCAGACAACTTAACTGTTACCTCCTCTTATTAACTTCATTTATAATTTTACTTAGCACTTTTATACTATCTCCACATTGTTAGCTAGTTTGTTAGCTACATACACTCACCAGTCCACACGATTCCTAGACGTTTATGCACCCAGTGCTCTCATGGCCCATCCTGATCCCCAGATATTCTATATCTTCTTTCCATATCATTCATCCAATATTTGTTTATCTTTTCTTTACTTTCGCACCTATATCTTGAATACATTTTCTTTGCATTCATTCGCATTTCCGAATTGAGATATATAGGTACTTCTCCATCAATCATTAAGCCTATATACCTCCTATTATACTTATGATTTCTTATTCTCTCCAATTTTATTTTGCAACTCTGTGTCTCATGCTATTTGTTCTACTTCATTTTAACATAGCGCACCCTTTGCCATTCTATTATACCACTCTATCATAGACCATCCACAGCTTTCATACAATTTACTCATCTCTTTAACCCATTCATTACTTGTCATACCACCATTGCTCTATGTACACTTTTATAACAATTCTCTCATTGTCATCCTTCATCATTTTCCTCTCATATTTAGCTATCTTCCTTATCCCAACATTTGTACTCATTCAACTCATAAAATACAATATCTCTTTATGTAGACCTCTCCAGGCCCAATATCTTTTTCATAAATTTCACTACCATTACTTCCACTTCTTTTCTTTCTTTAACTGGCCAGACTTCAGTACCATATAGCAATATACTTCTTACAAAAACCCTAAGAATCGTCATTTTCATTCTTATCGAATCTCTAAACTCATCTTTCTATACAAGTCCTATTGTTTCTGCTGCCGCATTTGTTTTCTTAACTAACATTTTATATGTTCACTCACACACCCAGATCACACACCATAAAGCCTAAGTACCCAACCACTTTAACACATTTCAACTTAGTCCCATTTTTACAAAACTCACCCTTAACGCTATCACTCCAACTCTTCTTCCACACAATTACTTTCATCTTTTCTATATTTATCTCCAAACTTATCTTTACATATATCTATTCACTTTTTCTATTATTTCTTTAATTTCCTGCCATGCACGTTATAATCTGATGAGTAGTTGTTTGTCTTCAGGGTTATATCTCATGTGGTAGGCATTTCACTGTGCCAATTTCTAGGCACACTGAAATGCCTACCACGCGAGATATAACCCTGAAGCCAAACAACTGCTCATCAGATTACACTCGCGGAAACCTCAAATTTCATATATATATATATATATATACTCAGGTGCACAAAAAACGGCCGCTTTAAAATGTTAACAAATTTTGATCTTAAATAACACTTTCATTTTTGGTCCGATTTTGATGATTTTTTGGATAAGTAGAAGTAAAATCATCTCAGATTAATAAACAATTTCAAGATTTCCGAATAAGGCTAGATTTATACACATTATACGAGGAAAAATAAAATTACGTTTCTATCATCTATATTTAAAACACCCTGTGTTGAAATACGGCTTTTGGATGTCACTCAGAACTATTCTGTATGCAAGATTGGTTAATTCCCTACACATTGTTTTTCGATTTATTTTGATATGAATTAATGATTAAAACATTGCGTTTTCTTTCTTTGACTGTTCTTTAATTTTGACAATAATTACGCTACAAATAACAATTAAACGTTAACATAAAGAGCGAACGGTTAATTAAGAAAACAATAAACCAATTTGTTAATATCGGGTATTGCCCCCTCTAGCTAGGACCATGGCTTCCATTCTCCGAGGCATTCCACAAATTAGCGTTCTAAAATACTCCTGGGGCATGTTATTCCACTCCTCTATAAGTACATCACGAAGTTCATTTTTGGTAGTAGGTGATCTTTCGCGACTTCTTACACGTCTACCTACGTAGTCCCACACGTGCTCAATAGGATTTCCATCCGTGATGCATGCTGACCAATTTAATTTCTTCATTCCAACTTCAATTAGATATTCTCTAACACACCAGGCGGAATGTGGGCCTGCATTGTCTTGCATGATGATGAAGTCGCCGCTTATAAAGTGTCCAAATGGGACAAAGTGGCCAGCTAAGCTATCAGTAATGTATCTTCGAGCTGTCAATTATCCATTTTCAAGAAAAACCAGCTCAGTACGACCTTGCATTAATATTCCAGCTCAAACCATTAGCGATCCTCCTCCATGACTAAGTCGGGAGTTAAAACTACACTCCAGAAATCGTTCACGCGTATGCCTCCAAACGCGCTCCCTACCATCCAGAGAATGCACGCAAAATCGTGATTCATTCGTAAACATAACGTCTTGCCATTGGGCATCAGTCCAATTAAGATGTTGACGAGCAAATGCCAATTTTGCCACCCGGTGACGTCTAAGCAACTTTGTTCCACTAGCTGGTCTGCAAGCCCTTAACCCAGCTTCGCGTAACCGGCGGCGTACCGTCCACTTACTTACATTTGTGCCCCGAGCTATGTGAAGTGATTTTTGTTCTGCACTGATGTTAAGTGTCGATTTCTTAAGGCAATCAAAACAATAAACCTGTTATCAACATCGGAGAGAATGCACGCAAAATCGTGATTCATTCGTAAACATAACGTCTTGCCATTGGGCATCAGTCCAATTAAGATGTTGACGAGCAAATGCCAATTTTGCCACCCGGTGACGTCTAAGCAACTTTGTTCCACTAGCTGGTCTGCAAGCCCTTAACCCAGCTTCGCGTAACCGGCGGCGTACCGTCCACTTACTTACATTTGTGCCCCGAGCTATGTGAAGTGATTTTTGTTCTGCACTGATGTTAAGTGTCGATTTCTTAAGGCAATCAAAACAATAAACCTGTTATCAACATCGGAGGTCTTATGTTTTCGACCACTGCTAGACCTTCGTTTATTGTTACCAGATTCCCTAAATCGCTGATCGATTCTCCGTATAGTAGAATGACTGACATTTAATCTTCTCGCGACATACTGATAATTTCGTTCCTCTTCTAAAAGAGCTAAGGCTTTAGCACAGTCTTCATTACTCAAAACCATTTTGAGAATGAATAAACAATGTTTCAAACTGACATTATAAAACTAAAACAGCTGTCAAACAATAAATCTAGTGAAAACAGTACGAAGTTTACAAGGCAATCTTCAAGCATATGTTAAAATTAAAGAACAGGCAAAGAAAGAAAACGCAATGTTTTAATCAATAATCCATAACTTTGAAATGAATCAAGGTATCAACATCAATCAAAAAACAATGTGTAGGGAACAAATCAAGCTTGCATGCAAGATACTTCTGAGTGACATCCAAAAGCTGTATTTCACCACAGGCTGTCTTAAACCTAGATGATAGAAACATAATTTTGTTTTTCCTCGTATAATGTATATAAATC
>WYDF02089945.1:0-10915 GCA_009867245.2 Adranes taylori | reverse complement strand
AATCAATCCCTCCAGCCCTGGAAGGGATCATTGGAAGCACCCCATACATTTTTCCAAAGAAAAGAATATGGGAAAACAGAGGAAGAAGAAAAAAATCTATCGCGCGATCTTAGCCGTACGATTCAAGCGGCTGTAACGTGACGACTACAGTCGCTTGGTTGGACTGCTTCCAAGACCAGTATAGTCGTATCTGTGGCGTATCAATATTTTTTATTGGTATGGATGGAAATTGCGGATGGATGTTGAGCACAAAAAATATTAATATAAGGGATAATATACGGATGGAAATTGCGGACTTATGAAAGCAATCAGGTTTTGTTTGCAAAGATATCGAGCCAGCACAACTAGTAAAATCGTCTGTAAATTTTTCTCTTACTGCCAAACCCTCCATTTTCCCAAAGCCACCCTTAGTAACTAGAGGTATAAATATTTTTTTGTGGTTCTGAGTTTGTAACTCCAAAAAGCAGGTATTGTTATTTTCAAGAAAAGCGTCTGTTAACATATTATGGAGACACCAGGCAGTCATTATTAAGCAGTTTGTAACCACCGGTTTGACAGCTATCGGGGTATAAAAAATTCGGTAAAAACCTGGCTCAGCAGAGCAAAGGTTTTATTCCTCTTCTTAAGGAACTATCCTCTTCTCCCTCTTCCTCTTCAAGGAGATAAGATATCAACAACGTTGCATTTGTCATGGTGTTTAAGTAACAACTAAAAGAAACCTACATGGAATGATCGCAATATAATCGTGAGTTTATTATATGTTCTATATATCTTTGTCCCTCGCATTCATATGAACAATGTCATAAAAGTGTTGCGCCAAAACATTCGAACATGTTATATCAAACTTGAGACATATAATTCTTAATAAAAGTTCCAACCCGTAGTAAATTTTATATTAACTAATCTCCACCAAAGTAGCAATCTGAACAACCGAACAATAGGATGTTGAACAAACGACTTGAGTCGCGTGGCTCTAAATGCTTGCCTATAGCCGCGCGACTAGAGTCGTTTCAGTCGTCGCATAGGAATTACACCTCAAGCCGGCAAGATGATTCCTTATCATATTTTCTTTTCAATCACTTTAGACCGAATATTATAAAATACGGAACGCTTTATTACCAGATAGTACAGTATTTAACATATGCTAGGAAGAATGGAAAGAGCCATATCTACAACATATGAAGAACTTGAGAAAGAGAAATGAGAAATGAAGAGACATAAAAAAAGAAATGAAGATAATCAGTATTATTGGCAGTCTTTAAAAATGTCAGCGCAGAATCTAGACTCACCGAGAATAATAGTTCAATGGTTGAAATTAGGAAAAGAATATTACAAAAATATAGGTGCTATTCTAGTCTTCTAAAAGTACTCAAGGTACGCACAATTTCTCGGAGACCATAAGAAGGATGATTTATCCAACACTAATTAGGTCAGTTATCATCCATGGTAGTACGACATGGATGCCCACCAAAAAAAGCATTCCTGGCGAATACAATACAATAATAGAGAGTTTTATAGCTTGTGTTTTACAGCTTGAGAGATACGCGCGACACGTCAGTTGTTTCATCGACATCCTAAGGGAAAGAGTCGATAAGATCGACACGTAGCAGATGACTGGATGAAGTGAAAGATGATGTGCGACAACTTCGAGCTCCTGGGCGGACATAGCTCGTTCTTGACCGAAAAAGGTGGGCTCCTTATCGAGTTGACTTAGCTGGCCCAAATTAGTCTATTTATGTTCCATTCTCTGAATAACAAATGTTGTCGAAACTTATTCGGTTGTTCAAAATGGGACTTTGGTGTAGATTAGTTAATATAAAATTTATTACGGGTTGGAACTTTTATTAAGAATTGTATGTCTCAAGTTTGATATAAAATGTTCGAATGTTTTGGAGAATTAACGTAGCCGTTAGTATAGTGGTGTTTTTCGATATTTGAGGCTCAAACATTTGTTCTATAATTAGATTAAATGAATTCATAAACTTTGTTGTTGAATGTTTTTCAGTTGTTCAGAATACGACTTTGGTGGAGATTAGTTAATGTATAATTTATCGCAGATTATAACCTTTACAAGTTATATATGTTTTGGAGAATTGACGTTTGTATAGCGGTGTTTATCTTAATTCATGTTAGCTAGACATGGATGAGCACCAAAAAAGAGGGGCCACATTGGAAGCAATGCATTCATGGCATGCAGCTTGGTGTATACAATATAATGGAGAATTTTACAGCTTGTATGAGGAACCTCGTGTATCGGTGCATAATAAGAAGAAGAGTACCATGAACAGATTACAATGAGAAGATGGAGGGAAAACGAGCGGCAGATGTTCTATTGGCACCTGGAGGGAAGGAGTCGAAAAAGTCGACACGTAACAGGTGGCTGGATGAAGTGAAAGATGATGTACGTCAACTCTGAGCTCGTGGGTGGAGACAGCTTCGTCTTAACCGAAAAGGTTGGGCTTCTTATAGAGTTGACTTAGCTGGCTCAAAAGTCAGGTTCCACTTTCTGAATAACAAGTAAGAAACATGTACCGTTTGAGTTTCTGTAAACTTTTTAAATTTTTATTGCCTGGACGAAAGTGAATTATTTTTTCAATTTTTTTTCGTTCTTCAAAATTATACTTTTGGGCTACCTCGCGTTTCCTTGAGGGTAACATTTTATCGATCTCTTAGTTACTTAACTGATACTATACTAAGAGTATTAAGTTTGGTTTGTAGAGAAACGAAAGCACGAAGTAAGTTGCTACTTAAATTAATTTATAAACTTGGTTGTCGAATGTTGTTCGATTGTTCAGAAGGCGACTTTTGTGGAGATTAGTTAATATAAAATTTATTGCGGGTTGGAACTTTTATTAAGAATTGTATGTCTCAAGTTGGATATAAAATGTTCTAATGTTTTGGAGAATTAACTTAACCGTTTGTATAGTGGTGTTTTTCGATATTTGGGGCTCAAACATTTGTTGTATAATTAAATTAAAATTATTTAAATGAATTCATAAACTTTGTTGTTGAAGTGTTTCAATTGTTCAGAATGCGACTTTGGTGGAGAGTAGTTAATACATAATTTATCGCAGATTATAACCTTCACTAAGAATTGTATGTCTCAAGTTTGATACATAAAGTTTTAAAGTTTTGGAGAATTAAAGTAGCAGTTTGAATAGTGGTGTTTTTCGATGTTTGGGGCTCAAACATTTGTTGTATAATTAGATTGTAGTCCTTTAAATTAATTCATATACTTAGTTATCGAATATTTTTCGATTGTTCAGAATCCGACTTTGGTGGAGATTAGATAATATAAAATTTATCGCGGGGTGTAACCTTCACTAAGAATTGTATGTCTTATATAGCGATGTCTTATATTAGTTCAGGGTAGCTAGACATGGATGAGCACCGAAAAAGAAGAGGGAACATTGGAAGCATGCATTGCTTCCATGGCATGCAGCTTGGCGAATACAACATAACGGAGTGTTTTCAGGTTATATGAGGAACCTCGTGTATCAGTGCATAAGAAGAAGAAGACTTTGATAAATAAGATACATGGAGAAGATGGACGAGAAACGAGCGACACGCCAGATGCTTCATCGACATTCTGAGGGAATGAGTCGACAAAATCTTATGTAACAGATGGTTGGATGAAGTGAAAGATGATGTACGTCAACTCCGACCTCGTGGGTGGAGACAGTCCATTCTTAACCGAAAAGAGTGCACATTGCCAATAGCCCATAAAAGTTAGGTTCCACTCTCTGAATAACAAATAAGAAGCATGTAGCGTTTAAGTAAAAGTTTTAAATAATTATTGTCGGGCAGAAAGTGAAAATTCCTTTTTCAATTTTTTTCTTTCTTCTAAATTATACTTTTGGGCTACATCGAGCTTCCTCTAGGGCAGCATTTTATCGATCTCTTAGTTACTTAACAGACACATAATGAGTATTAGGTTTGAGTATTTGTGGTTTGTGTATTTGTTTGAGTAATGAGTATTTGGTTTGTAGAAAAACGAAAACACCAAGTAAGTTGCTACTTAAAAGTTAACTAACCAGAAGTTCAAATGGGATTAGAGAAACCGGGAGTTATTTATTTAGTTAAGAAATGTTCCATGTATTACCCCAGAGCGCTATTGATTACATTTTAAAGTTTACTTCATGTGCAAGTTACGGACTTTCCCATCATTGGCATACAATAGGACACCTTCCGTACTTTGACAAATATTTAACGCATCCAACGACTGATATTCTTATACCATGAAAATACCCTTTCTTTTTTTTCACTCCCTTATTGAGTTAGCACTATTATCGTAAGACATGTTTCATCATCCAGCCAGCGACTATGCGGGTACAGAACCTATTTTCAAATGTTGTATAGTTGAAAACGAAATATAAGCAGGTATAAATATACCAAGTGCGATTAAAAGTTTTTAACTAATTTTTGTTTTGAATTGATGAGAAAAATTAAAAAAGAAAAGAGAAGGATTTATACTTGTAAAAACGATGATGAGTTTAAATGTTTAATTATTGATTAACGGATCTTAATTGCTCTTGAAGCGATCAGCGATCCAGTTGTTGGTGATGAATTTATTGCTTGGCTTGATGACGTTGGCTCGTTTGTTATAACACATTTCCACCAAATTTTCTGACGGCGGCCTCAAAGTAACGGAAGTAGCGAGAAAAAGAAACCGAATGTGAAGATAAATAAATCGAAAGAGTCTACAAAAAATTAAGTATGTGTCATTTGGTGTGTAGCTGGATACTTGGATACGTAGCTGGATACATAGATACTTGGATGAGATACTTAGATTTTTATTGTATATTATTTGACGTCTTTTTTAATATGATTAGATCTGATTAGATTTATATTGATTAGATGTATGTTAAGGTCGCGCTAATCACTCACTGACCAAACGATAGATCTGATTACACTGGTCAACAACAATTTTTCATCAGCCTCAATTGTGGGTGGCCCAGATACAGTTGTTTGCGCTGATTTCGAATCTGTGCTCAGTTTTTTTTTTGTAGCACCTCTATTTTAGAGATAACGTGCATTATGTTTTAAGATTAGTGGCAACTGTATGCTTAGTTTAAATCTCGCGCCGTCTTGCGTCCCTCTCGATCTCGTTCGCGCCATCTCTCTCCTATCTCGTGTCGCTTTCTCTCGTTTCTTGCCTGCTTCTTCTTTTTGGTTTGATCGTCGTTGTGAACGGTTGTGTAGAGCAAGTGATCACTATCGCGCCTCGTGGTTCTCCTCATTGTGATTTTCACCAGTGTTGTGTACCTGCACTAGATGAGTGTGTCTTTTTCTTTCGTATTTTCCGCCTCTTCTTTCGATATGTTCTCTCGCTTTCCGTGTTAATAATGATATTATTCCTCATTTAAGATTTGATTTAATATTTATAACATAAATCAAGATGTCAAGAAAATGCAAGTATCAGTCTGACACCTTTTGCTACGTGTGCGGCTTATTAGCAGTGTCTAGTCAGAGTCGTAAAATTACAGCGGATCTGTCAAAAATCTACAAATTGTCAGTTAGGTGATCAAGATAAAACATGGGCTCTAGTGGATTGCGTGACTGGCTTCACAAACGGAAAGCTGCATTTTCATTCGCCATAGCCATGGTATGAAGGGAGCCAAAGGATCATGTAACTGATTTTTTTTTGTATTGTTAAAACAACTGGATTTTCATCGGAAATAGGCACAAAATCGTTTATCCAGATTTGGATTCAGCAATCAGGCCAGTTCCAGATGATATCTCTTTACCAGTTCCAATGTCTCCGATAGATGGTCTAGATTCTGTCGAAGATGAGATGGATGTGGACTCTTGTGACGAACATCAAGATACTGCCGATCTTGACTATTCATCTGATGCCAAAAAAAACGCCAGAGCTATTCACTCAAGAAAAAGTAAATGATTTGGTCCGAGACTTATCCTATCGAAGGAAAAAGCATAACTTTAGGGGTCACGACTATCACAAAAAAATTTGCTCGCAACAAACGTTTAAGTGTGAAGATTACGCTTTCAGCAAACTATCGAAAGCGTAATCTTCAATTAGCTACGTTTTTTACTGTTGATGGTCCGTTGTGCTATTGCAACATCATCAATGGACTATTTGAAAGTTAATTGCAGTATAAATATGCAAATATGCGAATTTTGGCTGCTTGTATATTCTAGTTGGTGGTAGTGGAACTAATCAATGAGAAGTGACTGTTATGACCGTTAAAGACATAAGGGTGTGGAAATCGTAACGGCTTTCAATGAACCGTTGGAAGTAACGAAAAACATATTTTCAGTTGTTTGATAAAATTTGTCAGTTGCAATTCTCTCTCCAAAATCCTAAACGAAATTATATATAAAAAAATCAAAAAAATTTGTTTTTTCTTTTTATAAACATATGCGAATATGCGAGCTTTGCGTATCCTGTATCTGTCTGTCTGTTCTCTTTTTATTAATTTTCTTGTGAAAACCTTCAACGTATTAAGGTAGAATTAAGTTTATTTAACAATTTGTATTATAATTTTGTTAAATAATGATTATAAAATTATTTATTCAATTAATTTGTATTGAATTAATTAACCGATAATATACTTCTTCTTCCTTTGTGTCTTCCTCATTCTCGTCCGTACCATTTCCACTCATCCTGCATCCCTCCTCTCTTTTCCTTCCATCATATGGTCACTGCATTTGCTCTTCCTCTCTTTTACAGTTACGAATCATTCTTGTCTTTAATTATATATCGCCACATTCATTCACTTTCACACGTCCATCCTTTCATTTTCCTCTGCTTCCTTCTTTTCGTCATATCTCCTTTTTACTTCTCTTAGTTTGCTCTGTGCTTTGCTATACTCCTTCCATTTCAATTATCCTTCTGTCACTCTCCTCAACACCTCTTACATTTTTCCCATTACACTATTCTTCATCAAAACCATTCCAATCCTCCCTATTTCTTTTTCCATCACTTTTAGTTCTCCCTTTCATATCCCCATGATTCTTTATGCTTTTCATTTCCTCTCATTTCTTATTTTCTATCCTTTTTGTAAATTATTTAGTTCTCTTTATTGTCCTATCCGAATCTACTTTCTTTCTTTCCGTCTCCTTCCTGTTTGACTTTTAACATCCATTCTGCCTCAATCGGAAAGTGATCTGCTTCCACTCTTTTTGCTATCTTAAACAAAACCTTTTCGCGCTTTCATTCATTAAAACATAATCAATTACGGACCCTTTCCTATGTCCTCTAAATATTATTTCATCCATTCTCATCACATACAACCATTGCCTACCACCCACTCCCCTTTTTTCACCTTTCTTGGTCTAGCATCCACAACTTTGTCTTTAGAGTTTCACCACATTCACCATCAATCCTATTGTCACATTCACGAGAATAGGAGTTTAAATAAATCTAGTTTAAACAGTTGATTTTAAATGTTTACGGAAAGCCAATTTTAAAGCCTTGTTACAAGAGGGTGCTAAGTGATTTATAAATTTAACTCTAGTCCCAAAGAATAAAATCGTTTAGACTGATTCACTAGTTTCAACAATTACTATTCAATGTTCCGAAGATTTTAATGCTTGGAATTTTTTGAAAGTTGCTCGTATGTGTACGTTCTTTGAAAGTTGCATGCGTTTATTCTTTGCTTCTTTGTTTGCTGCAATGCATTGAAGTATTGCGGGTGTCCCTTACATTTTTTTTTCTATTTAGAAAACTTCAATTGAAGTCCGCAACCGTGGAAGAAGAAGTAAACAGTTCTGTGAAAGGCCAGAAAAAAGAGAGAGAGAGAGAGAGAGGCAGAGACAGAGACAAAAAACCTGACTGATTCACTCAACAGCTTGCAGGCTATTGTGAAAAAGCATTTTTAGAAAGAGCGCATAATATCGCGAAGTCTGATGAACTGTAATGCGATGGATCCTGATGGGAAATGCAGGGTTTGTGTTACGCGGTGTTTCGCACACATGCACACATATGCTTATAGCTTGATGATGAAAAACGACAGCTGCCGTTCCAAAACCTAACAAACAACATCAGAAAGTAAAACGCGAACCGTCGTAGGTTTGTGTTTTTTTGTTGGTTTTCTTTTATTCCGCGCTCTCTGTCAACGTATGTGTGGTGTAGTTACTTACAAATAGCGGGGTGCCTATAGTAGACTATGTGAATGTTTTTTCTTTAATATTTTCTTTACAAAGTAAGTACTCGTTCAGGCAGGCTGTACCGTATTTCGTTCTAGCGTTGATTGTAACGGTTATGTTTTTGATCTATTGTTCTGGCAGGGAATACGTCCATTTTCAGCATTTATGGAAACTTTAAAATAGTTTACCTTTAAAAGCAATATCAAAATATTTCTGTCGAGCTTGCTCTCTGGTGCTTTCTGGTGTGGTGGATCTGGGCCACAAGAGTAGTTGCAGCTGTTCCTACCAACCATCCTCTCAAACCTTGACTCAATTCGTTCTAAAACGTCATGATGACGCCCCCTCTCACTTGTAGGGTCTACCATAAATATTAAAATGTGATTAGCAGCTGTCATTTGAAAATCCAAGCTGGAGGGCATTCTCGGTTTGGGATTTGGCGGGAAATTTGAATTTGAATTTTTGATAAAAGTAACATATGTAAAAGGTTATCGATTATCAGCTCCTGATTATGTGAATCCATCAGTTTCTAGACATTATCAGCTCTGGCTTCCAAATCTAATTGATCGGAAAAAGTAACAACTTCTTTTATGACATGAGCGACATGATCAGTTTCAGCCTTTATTCCTGTCAACAATTTTTGCGGCATCTAAGACTGTAGTAGGTTATGTTTTTACGTCTGATGGATTATAAGAATTTTCTATAACATATATTGCTCTTGAAATATCTCGTTAATCTCATTAATCGGACTGATTTAATCAACCCGGCTCATTATAATATTAAGTTATACATATGTGTTAATTACATTGAATAATTATTATTGAGCAGAATAAAATAAATGTACTGAAAAGTATTCAGTTTCTTTTGTTAAGATAAAATATTAAATATTCAACTTACATTAAAACGTCGGACATTTAGATCGTGATTATTTTAAGCAATTTGATTTCTTAATTTACAATCACGAGGTGTTGACTAATCGACAAACATATATCTTTAAAAAAATAGATTTTCTGGGAGACGAGACGACGTCGTCAAAATTTTCGCTCTGGACAAATGCAATGTATCTCTTTTCAATTAATAAGAAGCCAATTTCTTATCTTTCTTCTAATTCGCGGAAAACATTACAACAGTTTCTTTCCAGCTGGTAGCTGCCACTTCATCAGAACTCGTTCATCACGGATTCACCCAAAAAGTTTTGATAAAAGTCACTAGATATTGCCAGGGGCGGCACATAGAAAAGAATTGATGTTTTGCTTATGCATCTGTATGTGTTTCAGTCGTTATATTTAACTCGTTTAAAAAGAAAAAAAAAATAACAAAGCTTGTGCCATTTAATGTTTTTTCAGGAACTTTTGTTCCAAGATTATACAATAAGTCTTACGGCATCTAATACTGTAATAGGTTATGTTATTACGTCTGATGGTCCATATGGATTTTCTATAACATATGTTGCTCTTGCAATATACTCTCGTTAATCGGGCTGATTTAACAAACTCGGCCCATTATAATATTAAGTTATACATATGTGTTAATTATTTTGAATAGTTAGCATTGACCAGAATAAAATAAACGTACTGAAAATATTCAGCTTCTTATTCAAGATAAAATAATAAATATTCAACATTGAAACGTCGGACATTTCAAGCGTGATTATTTTAAGCGATTTGATTTATATAACATATATCTTTTTAGTAAAAAAAAATTGTTTTGCTGGGAGATGAAAAGGCGTGATCATAATTTTCGTTCTGGCTAATTCACTGTATCTCTTTTCAATTAATAAGAAACCAATTTTATTTTCCTTCTAATTCTCAACAAAATTTACAATAGTTTCTTTCCAGCTGGCGGCTGCCATTTCAGCGGAATTCGTTCATCACAGATCCACCCAAAAAGTTTTGATAAAAGTAACTAGATATTACCAGCAGCGATACAAAGAAAATAATTGATATTGCTCACACTCCTTTATGAGTTTCAGTCGTTGTTTCTGACTCGTTTAATAACAAACAAAAACGGAAAGCTTCTGCCATTTAATGTTTTTCTGGAAATTTTGTTTCTAGATTTCCCAATAATTCTTACGCAATCTAACACTGTAATAGGTTATTGTCTATAAGAATTTTCTATAACATATATTTCTCTTGCAATGTACTCTCGTTAATCAGACTGATTTAACAAATCCGGCCCATTATAATATAAAGTTATACATATGTGTTAATTACATTGAATAATTATTATTGGCCAGAATAAAATAAACTGAAAAATATTCAGCTTCTTTAGTCAAGATTAAAATAATAAATATTCAACTTACAACGAAACGTCGGACATTTCGAAAGCGGCTGGACATTCTAATTCTAAATTATATCTTCGCAAAACGCGAAATGCTCGGCAAGAGTCTAAAGACACAATTCAAAATAGCGTGTGTGTCATATTGAAGTTGTGCGAGGCTTCTATATCCAACTCTTGGCCTACATAAGATTCTTATGTATTGAAAATAGTCGTGAATTTTACATGAAGAAAAATTAAAAAATAGTTACGATTTTCCAAGTAAATAAGAAAGTTCGTTACGCCATATAAATTGTCCGTTGAAAATTGTTATATATATATATATATAATCTATTATCTTTGTTACGTGCTCCATTATAAATATTTTATATTGTGAAAAACGTCGTAAGCATTATTATTATTATTATTATGATTATTATATATATATATATATATATATATATATATATATAAACATACATAATACAAGAAAAACATTCTTTAAGTTCGGTGTGATGGCATATGGAGAGATGGCATATATCTCTATATGTGT
>WYDF02089934.1:0-10915 GCA_009867245.2 Adranes taylori | reverse complement strand
AAATATACACACACATTATATATATATATATATATATATATATATAGGGTGTTACTAAAAAGGTTTCTTGCTCAAATTTGGTTCAGAATATTCAATGACTCAAACCGTTGAAATGGAGGTGTCCTAGTGATATACATGTTCCCCACAATATGCTTTTTCAGTGTCAGATTACTCTGAAACGAAATAAGTTTTTTTCAACCTGTATCACTTGAAAGGATTTTTTGATACAGAAATTAAAAAAGTCGAGCTGTTTATAGTTCTTCGTATTGTTAATATTATTGACAATATTATCAAAATTTCTTTAACTTATTCTAACATTTCTTGTTGTTTATTTATAAATTCTTATATATTCCACACACTTCGTGTAACCTTTTCATGTGTCATTCACGAGTGATCCACCCAACTTTCCTTTACTGAGCGTTTTATAATTTTTCTAAGAGCCGGAAGGTCACACAATACCTAGAAGATCGGCTGACTTGTTTCTTAACTGAATTTTCCAAACTAGATAGACCAGTATTCTCTACATATGTTTAGGTTTCTCTGTTCCAGATGAATTTTGTTTTTTTTTGTCACAGGGTTGTTACTCCTCCTCTTCACCTCTTTTCTCATTTCTTGATTAATGAGACTTCAGACTTCTTGGATCCGATAAGCAAAAATTTATATTTTTAGATAGCTATTATTTCTATATTTTTCTGAAATGGTTCTCTTTCACTATCCAACTTTCTCCAGTCAGGGGCTAGCACTGCTTAAAACTAAAACAATCTCATCAAAAGTGGAATATCTGATCACCTTAGGACTTAGGTAGTATTCTTTTAACATGCTGTTCAAATAAGATCTTTAAAAATTAAATTTATAGTTTTATTTAAATTAATTGTTTTAGATAAAACTTTAAGATAATACTACAAACTGTATAATCCATAAGAACTGTAAATGTCTGATACATCAAATATAAGTACAACATGATGCTTTATTATTTCTTACATATTTAATTTGTATATTTAAATCAGTAACGAATGACTGAAAAAATTACAGATTAATAAATTAAAAGCAGTATAAATAATATAAAATATTTCAAGTGTTCAATTTAATTTAATGCATTAACATTTTCAAGCCTTATGTATTGGACTTTTTTCAGATGTATAGTTATAATTCTTTACTTTTACAGAAATATGTAACTGATGGCTCTGTTCTAAAGTATAATTATATATAAATATTGTAATTTTAAAATTAGAGAATTTAACATTGCAATTTCACATATTGGAGTTATTTTTCTGTTCAATATTATTCTAAATAATTATTGTTAATTATGTGTTATCAGTAATTGATTATTGAACTGTTCCATATAAGTAATTACTTTAACATATGAGATCATAATAATAATGGTGAACTTATTAGTACTGTGTTAAAAAAAACTTCGTAAGCTTTGAGTTCGTCCTTACTACTCGGATAGTTTCATATACACTCAATTTATGTACATATCATATTTGTTTTATATATTATTTATTCAGTAGTTTTGTAATCCTTAGATTAAAACCTTTGTTTGAAACCCAAGAGAAATTCAATACCTTAGAAAATCGTACGTTTAAGCTATGGTTACATACTCACATGTGATTGCATAAACTTTTGTTGAACGTCTAATATTACGCAAATTAATATAATTAATTCATTTTCAATGCATTTATATCCAAATTAATATGAGAAGTCTATTTGTTTTAAATGTTACTGAGTGCTACTTTAACCTGCCAAATATGTTCCATGAATATTATGTTATTTAAAACACAATATATTATTTTATTAATTAATTATAACTATTTTGTGTTATAACAATCACTATTAGTTCTGGTGTACATTTATTTGCACTGTAGGATATTGGGTAAATAAATCGCAAGGATGGAAGTTTGATTGACATCAAGTGGAGATGAGAATCCATTATGGATTCTGCTTCGCCCGTACAACATGGTAGTTCTGGACTTTTCTTCCCGGTTAAACTCAATCTTCAACAGCACTGCTGTGGCCCAGCTCCCGACTTATATCGTACTTCAAGTCACGTTCACAAACGCATACCAAGATTAGTCTAACCCAAAATTGAAACTTTCGTCTCAATATCTGAATAGTGAATATTTTGACAGCTATCCAATTTGCTTCTCACTTTAGCATGGTTACGATCATATTGACTCGGGATTATTCTCGCTATCTCGCGCGTCATTTGTGATCTGGCTATTTCCCATCTGGGAACCAGAAGAATGATTGATATAACCTCGCACAGACGTTCATCTGTCATCATTATATTTTGGTGTTTCGCTCGAGGCTGACTTGATTAACCTCGCACGGGCGTACATCTGTGTATTTTGGCACTTCGCTGGAGACTGTTTTGGTCTAACCCCCAGGTAGTTCAATTATATTTTTTTTCGTTCGCCTCATATTCAGTAGTTTTTTTATATAACCTAAAAATATCGCGAGTTTTTCTTTTATCTGGTATTTGGCGCTGATGTTGCAAACTTTGTGTGCCCTCTCTAGACCCGCGCGCGTGCGTCGCGTTTCATTTTAAATTATGCTTCCGCAAATGTCATGTCGTCAGGCATATTGTTTTTTCAAATGACAGCTATTCTAAATTTCACGACATCTCGCGACGAAAAATTCAAATTTCCAGCTAAAACAATCTTGTGATAAATCTAGTAATTTTTTTAGTTATTTGTTCTCATCCCAAATTTTTGACAGCCGGAAATGCCCTGTTGTCAACCATATTGGATTTTAATTTGACAGCTGTCGAACACCAAACTATTTATGTTAGACCCCAAAATGGCCGCAGTGGCCATTTGGCCAAAAAAACCAAGGACTATATAGTACAGTGTGAACATTCATGACACGACCCTAACTCTGCTCCTCTAAGAGATTTTATATAAACAATTTTAGAGTAATATAGAAGCACATCTTTTACTTATCAATGAACTATTATCTGATGTATTTATATTTTAAATAAATAGTGTAGATAATGTATAAATGGATAGTATTACCTAAAGGAGTAATTTAGTTGTCAACAATATTCTCATGGCCGATAATTTTGTTTATGTATCCACAAACTTAATCGTACAATGTTTTGAAATTCATTTGTTTCTCCTTGAGTGTTCCAAATTTGTTGCAGATTATTATTTAATTCATGCTTATTTATTAGATAAACGTACAAATGAACAGATGAGATTAATCTAAACATTTATTTTACCTGTAATGTATTACCAATTTGTACAATATTTGTATAAAATCTTGTATAGTTTTAATTTAATAACTGTTTATTAAAGGGAGTTTAAGTCGTTATTAATACTAACAAAGATTGACTAATAATATGAGATCATAGAATTTGTGTTGGAGAATTTTGTGTATAAATTAAATGTATTACAAAATGAATATTTTTCGTGCCTTATGTTTCCGTAAATTAATTCAGAACATGAATGTAACAGTATATAAAAAATGAAGCAATAAAAATTTAAATTAGTTTTCTATCGGAATTTAAAATAAATATTTTCACAAATAATTAGTTATCTATCGATGTCGTGTACTTATTAAAATAAGTTATATTGATTCGCCTCGTATACATTTAATCAAGTTGTTCGCATTCACATTGTTCACGTTGAATAAACTTTTCAAATTACGTGTACTTTAGATCTTATTTGCAATTTCAATACGACGAGTCCTCGTTTCGGAGTTTCGCTCCTCGTCAGGTGCGTGTGTGTTTAGTTTGTATTCATGGATCTGACATTTTGCTACAGGCATTATACTCGAAAATAGTGTATTTTACCATTGTACCGTTAATCAATTGAAAGAGCCTTGTGATGGAAATTGAGTGAAATCATAACGATTATATAAAAATCCACAAGTTCAATCCTACCTACAAAACGTTATATTCCCTAACAAAAGGCCTTTCTAGTTGTATAAACTGTTTTCTTAATCATGTCAATGTGAACTCTATCTGCCTATGTGCTGTATATGAGGAAATAAATTGATGTGCTTTCTATCAAACCCACAAGTGCTGCATTATTTTGTTTACCATAATGTCATAATTGCGTCGACCCTGCTTTTCAGCATAACCTATGTTTTCAAAGAACATTTTCCCAAGCGATAACTTCTGATTGTATTTATAAATTTTTTATCATTAAAGGGAAATTGTTGATTATTTTGTACTGAGATTTTAACTAACTTAACAGTGTGGAGCTCTTTCGCTTGCCCATTCCGTGCAGTGGAAAAATCGGTATTTTTTAAGTGGGCATGGGATATTTCTATGTGTGTGCGCCTAAAGATACTAATTGTATATTTTTTATATTCTCCACGTAATTCAGTTCTCATATTTTTAGTCCAACTGTATATAAATATTGCCATGTTATATCTTATAATGGATACAAATTATATAATGTTATTTAATAATATTTATTATTTATATCGTATTTGCAAGTCATATAAATTTTTATGAATCATTATTATTACGGGATTGAAGTTAATTTTATTAGAGAACTTAGTATGAATTTGAGACAAGTATTCTTCTAAATTTCTGTCCTTGTTTTGAGAAAACTGTTAGAATTATAGTGTAGTCCCTCATATGTTGTGTGGAATGTTCTTCAATAAATTTAATTGTTTAAAATGTTTTACAATCTTTATTCTTGTGAATAAAAGATTCCATTATCATTATAATGAATGTAATGAATTGTTTTATTATCTGAAGAATAGTTTTTTCTTGGTAGCATACACCTACTAAGCATCTCGGCTTTTGCATCTGTTAAAAGATTTCCGGCACGAGTTTCTTTTTCGACGGAGGTTACCCAAAGACTACTTAAATAATATATGCTAATCTACGCAGATCTACAGTGGTCGGCAATCCAAATGCATTGGCGTGCCACAAAACAGGTAATTCAAAGTACTTGATACTCAGCGTGCATCTGAAATAAAACTGGTAAATCACCTCGTGGAACGGCCAGTACTGTATCATCACAGAAAACAGCAAAATGTTTACGAACAATGCACTGGGTGAGACGAATAAAAAATAAAATTTTTTTTAGAATTACTTTTTAAAGTATCCAAAATTTTAATAAATGGTCATTTTTCAGGCTCCGCGACAAAAAATCATTTCGCGTGAAATAGGTTCCCAACCGCTGTCTTATACCATTAGCAAATAGCTAGTCTCCAAAGTCTCGGATTCTCCAAAGCTTTTGATTGTGTGTGGGCCGTGTAAGATTACAAGAAAAATTGCGATTACGGCATTTGCAAAAGTGGTATGCGATTTCTTAAAACGTGTTTACAAATCATATACAACATGTTGTAATCGAACAAACCGATCGTTATTTGTCTGAACCGCTAGTCTTAGGTAACGAAATTTCGCAAGTAAAAATCCTAGGGCAACTATTTATAATGTACTTTAGTGTATTACATAATACCCAGTGCCTTTGAAACATGCAAAACCTCAGGCTACGGAAAAAGTTAAAATAAACATATTAAACAGTTCATATTGTTTGCATATAATTAGGATCCTATTAAAACATACACACATTGTTTAAATTAGTACACAAAATAAATAAAAATCTGAATTTTCAATCAATTGTATCGTGGAAAATTTCGTATACAGGACTTCGTAAAACATCAACAGCAGAAGATGATCTTGAGATGGGATATACCTAGAATTTCAATTTTAAATACAAATATAGTTTTTATTCATTACTGTACAAAGACACCGCCACACCTTTGCCGAGTTACAGTTTTATACTTAAATTAAGATGAGTTTAGAGAATGTAATATATATATATATATATATATATATATATATAGAAATTTGAGTTTCCGTGAGGGTAATCTGATGAATAGTTGTTTGTCTTTAGGATTATATCTCGCGTAGTAGTCAGTTTGCGAACGTTTCGCCAAAATCGCACCTGGCATTGTCGAGGCTTAGAGAAAGGCTGAAAACTTATTGTATAATGCGTTTCGCATACGGCCTTGTTATTCTCCTACATCAGCGCTTGCCGCACCTGATACGGTGACGCATGTTGTGTCTGTACATGTTGTTGATAGTGGTCGTACACTGGGTGATTGAGTGGATGCTGATGGTGGTCGTACCGTAGATGCATTGTTAATGTGAATTATTTGTTGTTTATTTTCCCAGTATGGATGTATTAGAAGTTTCCAAGTGCTAGCAATATTTTCGTTGTGCTTTCGTTTATTCATCGAATTCAGTCGTTTTTCGAGATTTCTATGGCTTCTCTAGTAATTATTTTGCTATAGTGGGTTTCAGTGGCTATTGTTCTAAAGTTTTCAAAAGATATTCTGTGGCCGCATCTTGTTCACAGAATGTTGGGCAAGAGCGGGCGTGCTGAGGTTCTTATTGACGTTGTTTTTGTGTTCAGCTATTCTGGCTGATATGTTTCTGTTTGTTTGACCGACACAGACCAAACCGCATTCATTGCAGGGTACTTTGTACACTCCTCGGTTTTCTAGTGGTATTTTGTCTTTTGGTTTGGATAATATGCCGTTGATTTTTTCGTGGTACGGTATTGTTTATTGATGGTGATCGTACACTGGGTGATTGAGTGGATACTGATGGTGGTCGTACAATAGATGCATTTTCGTCAGCTTTGTTGTTGGTGTAATTTATTTGTATATTTTCACGGTAAGGATTTAATACAAGTTTCCAAGCGCTAGAAATGCTTTCGTTGTCATTTCGTTTGTTCATCATTATAGCGTCCCAGTATTATAGCGTTGATAAATCAATGCCACTTCCCAATTTTAGGTGTAACGTTAATAGATACTCTAAGGGTTCAGTAGAGATTCGTATGAAACTTTTTTAGTTATGCCTTCTCTTTGTAATGTGTTTGATAGGCGCAGCTCTCCCACCGAGATATGGCAACAATACTTTATATGTAACCCCCTTGTAGGCAGAGCATAATTGCCTTAATTTTGAAATCATCACATTTGAAGTTCGCCATATTTAAACCATAAGGCAACATGGAAATCACCAGATTGAGTGACAACCAATCAAATAGATTATGTGTTGATTCAGAGGAGACATGCCACGGATATATTGGACATGAGGACATGTAGAGGGCAACGACACAGATACAAGAACCAAGAAAGAACTGGAAGACGTCTATAATGCTCCATTGAGTTCTTAACTCAAGACATGTAAGAAGAAAATCCGTGGGTCGCCCTAAACTTGACGTAGAGGAGTTTCGCATGCTAGGAGTCCGAAATTGTAGACAGTTTGCTACCCGGAGAAACGACCCGAAAATTTGTAGTAGACAAGGCGCGGGTTCTTAATGGACTCTATGGACACAAAAAAAATTTAAACTATCCCTGAGTTGGCAGCTTCAATTATTCCTACAAAATGTTTGTTGCAAGATCTACATCTCGACTAATATTTCTGTCAACTTGTCCCGATCGGTGCTTGTTTAAAGCACTTTTTAACTTGTTATTTCATTCAACCTGTTATAGTAAACAATATAAAGGACAAAAGTTATACTTACTGAATAAAAGCTGCATAAAGATTGATTACTTCCACAGGAAAGACAATCATCTTCATCGTACTGTTTCGATAAACTGCAATCATTTATTTTTATAGCGATTTGAGCATCTCTAAAACATAGAAATAAAATCATGTTTTACCATATTATGTAAATTAACACAATGGTAAATTAATGGTATTAATTCCCTATGGTCACGTCACCGCTAATTTACTATGGACAAAAATAAAACCAGTTCTGCTAAGCAGAAAGGAAATACAAAGAAAGACTGAAATAACCATGGATAACAGAAGCAAAATGGACGAGAATAGAATTACGAAATCAAGTCAGGTCTAAAAGTCTGCTAAATGACATAAGAGGTGAGAATGCAGAATTAGACAGGAAACAACAAACGGCTCAGAAATAACAAAAACGAATAACTAAACAATTGTCACGAAATTGAACGACAAAAACAAAAAGCAGAAACACGGTATGTGTTCAAGAAAATCAGACAAATTACACGCAACCTCGCCCATGGGGAAACAATATATTGAAATACTAGTTCAAGAGATAGATGGAATTTGCGTAGGATATCGAACATCTCATAATATTTTATTACATTTTATCGTATTTAATACAAAAATATTGCTACAATTACATATTTTCTTAACTATGAGAGTAAAAAATCTTACACTGTGTCCAATTTCGGATCATCTCTGTTTGAGACTTCTTTATGATACCTCGCAGATACTGATGGAATAATCGTTTTGCGACGAAGTGGCAAAATATTAGGTGATGAACAATGGTGAAATCTTCCAAATTTTGAAAATACTGATATGGATTTATTATTCAAAGATGCTGAACTCACATCATGATTATTTTGACCATTATCATTGACATCATGGAATTGCTTGAAATTCTTCATCTTTTTTGTATTACAACTAAAAATTAACTTAAAGAAAACAAAGTCTTGAACGTAAATAATCCAATCCTTATAAACAAACTTTATTCTCTAAAAGTATTTCACCACACAACTAAAAATCTTACTTGCTATTTTTCACCAACCAATAGGGTGAAATCAAACTTTAGGCACAAAATAAGAACCCCTAAATGTTCTACAATTCTTGTAATCGCTTTTCGCATAGGCCTAAGATGTTTAATGAGCCAATAAAATTATAATAAATATGCAATTATCAGACATCTGTTAAGCACTATTTATTCTATTGCACCTGCGCATTCATGCTACTCAAATGAAAAATTATGAAAAAATAATTCCCATGGGTTTTGGCAATGATTAACTTTCGAATCGACAAGTCTACCGGTGGCGAATCGACAAGGCCTTTGTTGAAGGCCGTGAGGAGGTGAGCGATGAACGGCTTTTTTTTATTTGTTCCATAATATATACAGTACATGTTCCATAATACAATCAGTTTCAGCTACTGTTCAGAATTCCTAATTATATACAGGATTGCTGCAAAGGTTCTCTCGTTATTTTCTTTTGAATTCTTTAAGATTGGTTATGTTTTTTATTGCTTGGGGCATCGCATTATATTTTGTGCCCATGTATGTAGGTCTTCTCTGCGTAATAGTCGTTGAAATGATATACGTAGTTCCTCTTTTCACCTTGTATTGAACTCATGTATCGATTTTTGGGTAGCGCCTTTTTCGTTTTGTGTTTGGCAAACCACTTGATATATATATAGATGCTATACATTAACGACTAGTACTGACGAAAACGTGACTCGTGTAAGAAATCTTTTGAACTCGGATCGCCGTTTAAGTGTTCATTTAGTGACAGAGACATTTCCAAAAACTAGCGTTCACGAAATTGTGAGGAACAATTTGGAGATGCGGAAAGTGTGTGCAAAGCTGGTGCCCAAAGTGTTCACGGAGGACCAAAAATCGCGCCAGAAGTAGAATTGAAACGTGCCAGGAGCTTTTGGACCTGTGTGAAACCGCCATTGGAAAGACCCTCCACTTTTTAGACAACGTACCCACAGAAGACGAGTCCTGGGTATCGAGTACGACCCCGTGACAAAGTGCCGAGTGACACACGTCAGTGTTCCCTCGTCCGAAGGGCAGAATTAAAAGTCAAGAACATGGTCATTGTGTTTTTCGACATCAGGGGGCTTGTTCACCACGAGTACGTACCGCAGGGTACATCTGTGACCGAAAAATTCTACGTGGAAGTTCTCAAGAGACTCAAACGTAGGGTTCAACGCGTCCGGCCCGACATCACGAAGGATGGGAAACTTCACCATGACAATGCGCCAGCGGACACATACTTTATTGTGACCAGCTACCTGGCCAATGTGGGTGTTCCAACGGTTCTTCGTCCTCTCTACAGTCCTGAAGTGACACTTCTTCTTGTTTCACACTTCTTTTTGTTTCCGCGCTTGAAAACTCCCATGAAAGATCTACATTTCGGGATGGCCGCCAACATGAGAGGCTTACATCAAAGGCTTTAAAAGAATTCCGGAGAAAGACTACCATGGTCCCTTCGATGCCTGGAAATATCACTGGCGGCGAATGTATCGACGCAAGAGGACAGAACTTTGAATCCTTTTAATGATATGTGCCGATTTGATCAATAATATTTTTGTTCCCGAGTCATTGACATTACTTTCCGGACAAATCCTATAGTACGCAAAGTACCAGGCAGTTACAAATATAATGGTACTTACTACAAATTCTACGTAAAAGATTATGTGTATTGGCTTACACAAATATTTCTAGGCGTCTTCTAGGCGCACTTAAATTGAGGAATTATGCCTAGTTAGAAATTGCAAAACATCGATTTGTGGGTCTTGACGTTTTCTGTAATTACAACATATGGAGAACATTTCCTGAAAATTTGAAGTTAATCCGATTGAAATTGACGGAGTTACAGGACGTTCCCGGCCCACCTTTTCTACCTGTTCTCGGGCTGTCTCTTTCAACCTGTAACAGCAATGCACTGGAATAGATGACTCCATATAAGTTACAAAATGAACATCTTATTGAAGTGCACACCTGTCTTAAAACTTTAAACGCGTGTTTCTCGAAACCCAATTTTCAAAATAGGTAACTAAGATATCTCGGAAACGATTATTTATTTCGATGCATAGTTTTTTGTTCTTGGCGAAAAACGAGCGATATTTTCATCGAAAATAATTCTGAACATTTGTCATTTTCTCCCATATCAATATTTAGAAAATCCGTTCCTTCACGCACTAGATATTTTAGGATATTAAATAAATCTTTTTGCATTTCTTTATCTCAGATGATCCAGATCCGAGCAGCGGTGGTCAACGCAAAACACGTTTTTAAAAATGGCCTTCAGGAGAATGGCTGTATCTTTTTTCATTTTTAATATTTTTGATTTTAAAAATTACATTATACATATAAAAGTACTAGCGGACCCGGCAAACGTTGTTTTGCCCACCCCCCCCCCCTCCGCTGCC
>WYDF02089923.1:0-10915 GCA_009867245.2 Adranes taylori | reverse complement strand
TTTCCCAAACTTACCCTCCAGTGTACTCCCAAATCCTCTTCTTCGACAGTCCACACAAGCCCTACACAATCATTCATCTCTTAGCACCAATCTTCTTCATATCTACCACATACCTGGCACAACCTTTCTTAGCCTATCTATCCAGAACCTAGCAATCATACACTTGTCAGCCATGCTTAACCTCGAGTCTAAATACCGAGACATTCACTCATCATCCCATATACACATATATCTCCTATTATACCTGATATCTCGCACCCTGCTAATCCCCCCACTCTCCACACATCTCCCAATCTTTCCATAACCTCATTCCCAATTTTACATTCACCCACTTTACATCTTCTCAACTCATTTGAACGTACACCAACCAAGCATCCTATTCACATTCTTTCTACTCTTTATCCATTCATTCACCCATCTGCATTACACAAACCTTCTACATACATTTCGTTCAGCAACCTACACCGTTCATCCTTCATTACCTTCCACTCAAAATTCATCATCTTTTTCACACCATTTATCCAACATTTGTATGACCCTAATTCCTGCAAGGCTATTTCATTCGGGGTATTCGTGTCGAGTCTCAACATCCTTCTCAAACATCCAACTTGCACTCTCTCAATCATCACCCCGTCCTCAATCTCCCATACCTCCGCCCTATACATGATATTACTAACCTCATTCTCTACATAGCGCTCGCCTTTATGGTCACCATAGCTATATGCTCTTTGCACGAAGCATTTTGGGCCAGCATAAATCCTAAATTATTGTACGCCTTCACTATCATTTGACTCCCTATTTAAAATCGTCATTCCTACATTCCCTCCCTCCCTACTTACATACCATTACCTTAGTTTTTTCTACATTCATATCCAGTACCTTTTAACCCTCCCAATCACTAGCCATACATACAAGCTCATCCGCATAGGTAAGAGACCACACTTTCCTATTATAAGTCCACCGGCTTGTTCTTTCATCAATACCTCCTCCAAATCTGGCAAATAATATTAAACAGACTAGCGCTTAGTGGATGCCCCTGTCTAACTCCCCTCTTTGTCTCAATCCAATTGGATACCTTATCATTCCTCTAGTCCTTACAAACATCCCATCATACAAATCCTTAATCATACATACCATCCCTCTATAAATTCCCACACTCACCATTTTCTCCCACAGCTTCACTTTCATAATCCTGTCAAAGGCAGCCTTAAGGTCTAAAAAAAGGAAGTATAACTTTTTTCTCGATGTTTCTGTAATAATAATATAACTGATGTTGACAAGATTATCCTCAGTTCCATTCTGTATAAATCATCCATTATAGTTATTCCCCTATAACTCTCAACTTCCTTTCTATCTCCCCTCTTATATACAAGCGCAATATCTCCCTTCTTGCATTCATCCGGCACTCTCTCCTCTCCCATCCATATCTTATTCATCCCTCTAACTAACGCACACAACCCTTTTTCATTTAAACAATTCCATATATCCACTGGCATTCTATTCGGCCCACTCGTACCACCCCTTTTCATCCTCCCTATTTCAATCACTACTCCTTCCATACTCATTTCCTTCACCTCCGCTTTATCCATCCTATCAATTTATTGACTATACTTTACTGAATTTATTGTTTTATTTTTCTGAAGGATATCCAATGTACTAACGTTAAACTTATTCGTGTTTTTATTTGTTCACGCCAGCACATACACCCCTACCGGGTCACATCGCTCTAAATTTCGAATTAAGTTTCCCTCCGTAGTATCTCACCGATCCCAAAATCAAGTGCAGAAGTTAGGTTCGGACAAAAGTTGAACGAATCACATTGTTCACGTACCTAAAAAATACGTGACAATATTCTTAGTAGACGGCTATAAAGCCCCAAATCTAATCATCATCTCAATCAGCGTCCAGGATTCGAAACAATGTACTAAAACAGAAATACATGGGGGCGGAAAAATTGAATCCTAGTCTTTATCTTTAAATCTCGATTCTTTAATAGTCTTCTGATTCTTACAATAGCTCCTCTCGCATTTTCAATCCTACACTTTATTTCTAAGGCGTGGTTCCAATCATCATTGATTTTGCTGCCAAGGTAAGTAAAAGTTTTGACTTTTTCTTTGCTCCTTTCGTTGATAACTAATTAGGCCTGTTGTCTGTTGCATAGTCTTCTTGCTCACAACCATATACTTTGTTTTCTTAATGTTATGTCAATGCCAAACTCCTGCCTGTTTTGGATCACTCTGTTCATTAGTTCTTGTAGAATCTCATATTGTTTACTATTTCTCAGTTCACTTTTAAACCTACTACAGAATATTCTAGAGAATGAATATCTTTTCTACGTAAATATTATATAGGAGTGGCGATAAGATGCATCATGGCGCAGCCAGGATAGATATTATAGCTTCTGATAAATTTCTTTATTTCATTTCTGCTGTTGGATTCCAATAAAGATTTTTGATGTTACTAGGTCCTTATAGTACAATCCAATGCTTTTCATTATATTGATGAGTGTATGCCATACACTGTCGATGTTTTCTGACAATCTATAAAGCATAAGTAGACATCACAGCTGACATCTCGACATCGCTGGCTGAGAACCTGGGTACAGATCAATGCTTCTCGTGATGATGTTACCTTCCTGAATTTAAACCGAGTAGGTCTCATATGTTCTAATATGGTCTCATATTCCCAGAATTATAAATGTTGTTGAATACATTCGTAAGTCTGTCAATGTTTTCATCTCCAATAATTTCAGGAGCACGTCATCTAAACCTGTCGCATTGCCGTCTTCATAAGAGATACTGCCTTCTTAACTTTATCCTTTGTTATGTCTGGGCCGGTGAGATATTCTGGTGTTTCTGTATCTGTTCGGTCAACATGGATTAGATCTCTTATATAATTCTGCTATACTTCCATCTCTCTCACTCTCCCCTCCCCCCTCTCAGTTTCGGGGTTTATAAAGACCTCCTGCTTTCTTTTAATTTTTTATGTAGATTAAAATTATCATGTATGTTTTCCAGTTATTCAACTTCCCTGCATTTTTCATTGTACCATTTATCCTAGGACTTTTATATTTCCCTTCATATATATATCTCTGAACGTTATTGTATTCCATTCTGTTTGATTGCTTCACTTTACGTTTTTGATTCATCATCCGAAGTATTTGCTCCGTCATTCACGATTTCTTTTGTTATGTCTCTTGTTTTAAATGTTTTGTTTTCCAATATTTTAAGATCTTCTACATTTTCATTTATTTCTGTTTGTTTAAGTTTGTCATTGAACATCGTGTGACACAATACTTAGTGTTTTCTTCTTTAAGCTCCCTCAAGTCTGGGTTTTAGTCATATTTCGTTGCATTCTTCTTTTCAACTTCAATCTAAATTTACTTGCATGTGGATTATGATGGGAATCGATATCTGCCCCTGGATATGCTTTTGCAGCGAAACAGCTATGCCTGAATTGTCTATTAATGAAAATAACTCTATCTGTTTACACACAACGTTATGCAGTCATGCCCTTGGCGCTTTCGAAGTGCAGAGCCTTCTAAGTGGTATTTGGAAAAGGTATTAAGTAAAACCGTTTGATGCTCTTCAGCAAATGTACTGAGTTTGTCACCACGCTCGTTCCTAATTCCCAGCCCATAAAATCCTTTATGATCTTTCTGTCTACCTCCTCCTGTTTTGGAGTTAAAGTCGCCTATTACAAGGGTAATTTCATATTTGTAATTTTCTCAATGTTTCTATTAATGGAACGTAAAAGGCTTCTACGTTTTCTCTATTTTAATCGGAGATAGACTCTCAGATCGGTAATCTATTATATTTGAGTGGAGTGGTATATAGATAGAGTAAAAGTAATCTTTCCTACCGGCACTTGCTGAAGAAAGAAACTAGCTGGCAGGGCTGATCATTTCATTTTTGTCATTTGTGTAATCGTTTTCTGTTCCATTATATAAATAAGTAACAAGTTTCACTGAGACACTTTCCTCACTTTAATATTCTGTAACTAAAGATAAAGTAAATTAATACTTAGAATATAACTTTTTAAATTTTTTAGTTGTAATTCACGATGTACTTCAATTAAAGTTGGAAGACGATCCCTGGTCGTATAAAAATTAGGGATTCCTTGAGTAGAAAGAAAAAGGTAAAATATTTAAAAGCGAGACATTTCCAAAATATTGTCACTTCTCATTTTAAAGGGGTTATAAAAATATAATTAATATAAAAAATAATGATGAGACATATTTTACCAAAAGAGCGTTAATAATTTCATAATTTAAATTAATTAAAGTTACTTAAAACAATTTAACTTTTTCGTTCAGTTCTTCCATTTTAAAAGTTAAGTGAATAATATTAGAAAGATCTTACATGAGTATACTAATCAGTATTGCTTTGTTATTGCACTTATTCTGTTCATATAATTTTAAATTCGAACGTTTTATTTAGAATCACGTACTGCTAAATTCTCTGCCTATCTACTTTTGAATAATCCATGCAAGCTCGCGAAATTACCCTTTATAGACTAGCCAAGACTGCCGCCCTGAACAGGGTCCCCAGATTATAACTGCAAAGTACTGTGACCGTGAATTTATCTTTCCGAGAATGGAACGCAGTTGCATCCTGTTGAACAACTGCTTTTCTAAGCTGTATTCTAAGAATTACTGCATTTTTCTCTAATGTAATAGAATTTTTATGCAGTTTAAATTTATTAGAATATAAATTATAGACTAAGTAACCTGCTTGCATCAGGTTATATTTAATTCAACCTTTTCTTTTTTGGTACGTGGAAATATGTCAATGCCTAGGTGCTGTACAATCTTTACTTTCTTAAATTTGTGTCTTCTCTAAAACGAGTTAATATAATTGGTAAATCGTGTATAATATATTATTCTAATAGCGACTTCCAAATAAGATAAAAGTTCCAATTTTCATTTGACTTTTATGTCTACAAATAAGATAAAAAATATAAAATTTATTACAACAATAAAAGACTACGTACAAAACTAAATTTACTTGAATAAGACTTTTGCCCGGTTCAATTTCTATCATTTCGATATGTAAGTATTACATTTGATTTTATGTATTTCATTTGTACTAACGTTCGTAATAAGACCTTAAAAGTTAATTTATGCAGGCTGCACTTTATCATTTTTATTCCCTATAGCACAATACCTTGAGCCGCAAAAGTTTTAAAACATTGTTTTACATATAGTAGAGGGGCGCTTATCTTTAAATAAACGCAGAGTATTTTTCGAATAAATTTGAGGTTGAACATGTTATTTTATTTATTAATTGAAAATTAATTATAATACTTTGAAAACATGTATTAAGATATTTGAGTAAACCCAGGGCCATTTTGTGCGTATTTGTTCAAAGGAAGTTTTAGCAACTTTTTCATCATACGAGATTTGTAAATTACAACAGAATTAATTTCAATTCAAAAAAATGTTTATTTAGTTAGGTTAGGTTAGGTTAGGAATCCTATATCATTCGTTTACCTATATCCCAGGGGAGGCTTAGTTGGTGAATCTAGAAAGTTATAACGCACGTACATTACTTTTGTTTTACTTTACAAAGAAATACAAAGCGGCTAGGGAGTGCTCGATCTACCAAAGGAGGTTCGGGTATTCAAAGGAGGGGGCTCAACCCCACATAGCCCCCCATATGGGCACCCATTTCACCTGTACACTTATATATAAACGCGAGTGAAACAGATAAAAGCGCAGTGCAATTCCTACGCTTGAAAAGACCACAGGATTTCAGTTCTTCAAATAAAGTGTTACCATGAATATACAGATCTTCAGAATTTTATATAGATTTTTAATTACTAATTCGCATCTCTGTTTTATATATTAATTTGCATTTAACTATTTATTAACTAATGGAAAAAGTCCGTAATATGGGCGGCGAAAATATGTATTAACGGCATATGTATGCGAAAACATTTGCGGAAGTGGTATGGCTTTCAACATAGGCAACTATTTTTGCGTCTGCCAGATTTGTTTTTTTTTGTAGATTTTTTTGTTTAATTTAGTATTTTTCTATCTTTTAATTATATATTAACTTTCGGTTTCTTCCATATAATTTTACTTTAATATATTTTTTACATTATTGAATTTCTTCTTGGTAATTCAATTTTGTTTAAATTTAATTCATTAATTTAATTCAATTGATAATTTATAAATTAAAAATCTAACAGTTCCTACATTGTAAAATATCCAGTGAAACAAAAATTAGAAAATCTTTCACAAAATACACGTCATCAAGAGAAAAAATAAATAATAAAGAAACATATTTCTATAACCCCAATATAAAAGAAAAAGCATACAACAGAAGGAATGTCGTAGCTAATAAATGTTGAGGGAAATAATCCGCTCTATATTGTGACTTTAGTTAATATACATCTTTGTTTCTTGATCCATATTAAGGGTTATTTTAAAAATAAAAGTTTTATTTGTACTTCCTTATTCTATTTTATTATTACGACTAGTTTCGGCTATTTTAATACAGCCGTCTTCAGGCAACTACGAAGACATAAAATAATTTATATTATAATTAAATTCCTTTTACTTACAACTTTTGTTAGATCTGCTTATGTCAACGCTTTGCGTGTAACCTGTCGTTTGACGTGTTTCATTGAATGGGATTGGGGTGTGACACATATGATATGTGTCGCTTGAGCGCGTTTTGGTGTATAGTTGATTTCGAAAAACAAGAAATCAACTATATTAAAATTATTCCACTTGCAGAACAAATAATACATTACAAAATCTACACTACGAAAGATGTCTAAGCAAAAAAATTTACACCAAACATTCAAAATTGTTAACAATATTCCAAAATTTAATTTGAATCTTAAGGATCAGGAAGTATAATTGGATGAATTATCATGATCTGAATCTGTATTCGTCAGAACAGGAAGTTCAAAATCATTGCTGGGGGTCAACAATTTTCTGATGTGGATCTTATGTCGAAACTCGTTGAAAGGCACCACTTTATACCTCCTCCCTCTAATCTACGAATAACCTGATGAGGGCTTACCTTGTAAATGGGGTTTCTTCCTCTTTATGTATAAGAAAAGATAATGACCCTATTGAATTCGCCAATATCTTTATCATATAATTAAGTGCTTTTCCGTAAATCGACTCGATGTTACTTAATCAGCTTCATAAGCTTACAGTTTTCTACATACAATATTTCAGTAAAAAGTTTAAAATGAATACGGTCGGTGAGGTAGTACAGTTTTCTGCGATAATGGGGCTGTAACTCTTGAGAACTTATATACTTACCAAGTTAAAGGAAATAATTGCTGAAGGTAAATAAGGCCGACATACATAGAAATATTCATAAAATGATATAAATCCAAAAATCAAACCAAAGCGTGGGCTGTAGCGAAGATATTACGCCCAACGTCAAACAACGAACTCCAGAGACACTCAACGCCGTGGTGCTGGTATTCTCGGCGGAATTCATTCCTGCAGGATCTAAAGTATTAGTCTCATGCAATGATATACGATGTTCTTTTTTTTTTCTTTCTTCTCTACCACATGGCCGAATCCCTTTAAAAATTGTTTCTATCAAATCGGTTCTTTTTATAAAGACTCTCTAAGGTTAATTCAACTCCATATCTAAGGCTTAATAAATGTGCAGGAGGTTCCTAGTAGGCACTTAAGGGGCTGAACACTTCTATGAGATATTTCACTAAAATGGTCTTACTTATTCATTTTCTTAATTTCAATTTTTCAATCGAATTTATTACTTGCAGTTGAGAAACTAACCAAATTAGGCCATGCTTGACAAGCAAATTAAATGTGTAGTACAGATTTCATCGATAAACCTAGACTTATTGGCTTATTATAACAGTAATATGGCGACTAGTACTTTTTACTATAACATTTCTAAAACTTATTGATGATGGGTTTTTTTTACGTGGAAGCGGAGAAACCTTCTAAAGGCGAAGGATATCCGTACATCCATCAGTGTGGGATTTCTACCACACTAAAACTCCACTCCCTGTTTAGATTGTATATAATTAAGGAGATTGGAGAGTTAATTTGAAGGAGGCTTTAAGATTTATCATCCTCTTCAGCCTGGAACTGTTAATGAGTGGAATGTTTTTAGAAATTATGGTAAGGTGATAGCTTAAAGATAAGATATAGCTGTAGCATAACTTTACAGCAAAGGGAACCTGCAAAAACCTTGGCCATAGCATGGTCAACTAATGAGGGAGTTTGATTTAGTGGAGTGAGCTGATTTACTGGTGATCTTGTATAACTTCTAATTGTACTTGCTTGAATGTGCAAGCAGTTGTTAGTTGACCTGAAGTAGAATATAAGGATGTTGTGGAAAGGAGTGTTTGTTTTTTATCTGTTTTGTTTTTTTTTTTCGGTATTTTTTAATTTAATTTTTTACATTTTGTTTGTCTTTTTATTTTTTTATAATATAGGCGTAAGAATCAAATAGGAAATGAGAATTAATTCTATGATAGTTAGGAAATCCTCAGGGCGTTCCTGCATGTTTTGTATAATTCGAGCTGGCGGATGTGGGAAGGATCTGCATGGCAGTTTGCTATGGTGTTGATTGGCTTTCCATTCGGAATGACGATTTTGGTGGGCTAGTGTTGTTTTCTGCATTACGTCGAGTCCGATATTTAACTGTAGAGATTTTAGACGATCGGTCATGATCTCTGAGGCTCGGCAGAGCAGTGTTCATATAGTAGTGCACTCGGAAATTAGAAGTGTAATCTGTGACTTTTTCGTGAAAGTATTCTTCGTTCACAGGTAGTAAGTTAGTGGTGGTAGGTAGTAAGCGGAATGTAGAACAGCTGTGTAGTCTATTAGTGGCCTAATACAGGTTTTATAAGTGTGATGCGAGTGTTTGGATGGCTCTCTAAAGCGTTCTCTGAGTGTGGAGATCAGGTTCATGCGTTTGCGTATCCTGGAAAGGGTGTAGTTTAGGTCAGAATTCCAGTTAAAAATTCTATTAAACCAGACACCTAGATAGCACCTAGACACCTAGATAACAGAATAACAATCTTTTAACGAAATGGGTTCGTTCCAGATTCGGAGGTTGATGTGGGCGCGGTTTTCATGTTTCTTTTTAACATAGTTGGGATGCTAAATGAAGATGGCTTTAGTTTTACTCAGATTACGGTTGATGTGCGGTACATGATATACTAAAGAGGAACAAGAACGGACCCTTGTGGTACGCCAATTTGAAGTTGTATGGATCTGGAGAGGGTGTCTTCAATTTCAATTTGGTTGGTTCGGTCGGATAGATATGATTGGACCATCTTCAGTATGTTAGGATGAAGGATGTGAAGCGCATGAAGTTTCTGAACTAGTCCAGCATACGAGACAGAGTTAAAAGCATGAGAGCTATCTAGAAATACTACCAAATCGCAATGGCCTGTAATGATGGCGTTGACGGATTTTTCTTTATATACGTTTCAGGTATAAAAATCTCGACCAATTAAATTCAAGTGTTCTTATATTCAAGTATATTCATCTATCATCATTTCTGATTATTAGAATTTTCATCATCATCATTTCTGATTATTTCTGATGTAACTTCTATTATCTACCCATTTTCTAATTTCTCTTTTTATAATTAAAATTTTCCCAATCTCCATTCTGATCATGTTCCCTTCTTCTCTATATATTATTGAAACCTATATTTCCCGCACTTATGACGTCATCTGCGCCGTAGTGTATTGTCTTTAATGCTCTCATTAAAGACAATATACTACGGCAATACACATTGTGAACGCCTGCAAAGTGTCTAATCTAATGGTACTTTACACTTCAATCCCAATTGATGTTTTGTCATGAATTTTTGACAGGCACATATTGGAAATCATATAAACAAAGTCCTAACTGCTATTGTTTGCCGTAATTTCAGGACTCAATAACTTATTTTTTGATGAAGGTATTTTTTTTGATGAAGGTATTTTAGGTCTTCTTAGCAAGGAAAGTTTAAATCAAAATAAAAAAATCAAAACTTCTAACTTTTATTGCTTTGGTAAGCAAAACGCCAAATCTAACCAACTTTATAATATCCCACAGGAGCAATTACACTAAAAAGATATCGTTAAATATTTTTGACACTGATATGATAAAAAATTTGTAAATGAATATGCGCATATGCATCCACACCAGCATTATATCCGCGATTCTCTAATTTGAAAAAGTTGCGTCCACATCGTTATTTACGAATCTAATTTTATTAATCATTATCTGCTTTCGCATACGCTATATCTCTTCCAATCTTTATTGAAAATTTAATGATGGGACATTTCGTATTTTATGAATTTACGTATGCGCAAATAAGTGAAACACTATTTATTCACCTGATAAGAATAACATCTCTCTACGAGTCTGGAAGAAGAACTAAAACTAATTACTTTTTAATGATGAGAATAATTTTATTCAAAGGAGCACATCTCCATTCGCTTTTAATAATCTTTAGACGTGCTAATTTTAATTTTATCCCAACATAATAAATACCAAATGAAGCCCGTATTATACTTTCATGAACTCGAAGAGGGGAAGCGATTGGCCTGTGTTATATTCAGGTTGGGGAGGAAGTCCTACCCCGCTTTTTAGTAGAGTAGTAAATGTAAGAAGGCAGGCGGCAACTCATGAAAATATATTGCTCTATATTATGCACGCTTTTCACGAGGATATCGTCTTAGGATTGCTCTTAGTGATGCAAAGAACAAGGAACGAACCGCACAAATGAAATAAAATTGTTCGTAACTTTGCTGTCTATAAGTCAGTGTGTGAGACTGTGATTTGATACTATAAGAGGAAATTTATAACAGATATTTTCTGATACATGTATCTTTATATTATACTTATGTTGGATAAATGATACTGTTTTTTAATTATAATATTAATATTATTCTGTTATAGAAAATTCTA
>WYDF02089912.1:0-10915 GCA_009867245.2 Adranes taylori | reverse complement strand
AATGAGACAAGCGTATACATCTATGTTCATGTCCCTATATCTCTGTGTTAGCACGTTCAGGGAAAAGAGAGCTTCTCCAGTGCACTCTGAAATCCGAATTGAGTGTTACTTATTTGTTCTTCGCATTTCTCATAAATCCGTGTATGGATTATTCTTAGGAATAGTTTGAGGACGTGGGATATCAGACTAATCATGCGGTAGTCATCACACTGAGAGGAGTTTGGCTTTTTTGGAATCGCCACGAAGGTAGACTTGAGCCATTCAGAAGGGATTTTTCCTGCATTGTAAATGGTGTTGAATAGATCAATTATAAGCTCTAGGCCTTTGCCTTCTTGTTTTGCGATAATTTTGAGCACCCCTGCATGTACTTTATCTGATTCTGTGGCTTTTCTGTTTCTCTGAATTTTTATTGCGTGGATCACTTCGCTCTTTGTAATAGTAGGTCCCTTCTCTCTGTCACCATCCACCTCCGTGGGAGACTCCGACCGGTCATCATCGAACAGTTCCTCTACATAGTTCTTCAATCTTTTTAGTTTTTCTTCGATCCCAGTTATGATCTCATTATTGGCATCTCTGAGGATTCAGTAGAAGTGGTAGTGAAATACAGTGGTAGTTAAATACTTGGAAATAATCCTATAGTATACTTTTAAAAAGTCTTAATACGAGATTGCATGTCGAATCGAATCAATGTCTAAAAAACTGATGATGCTATTGACTGTGGTTATTCACTAAAACATTTATCACACAATTTTAATCACACTTTATGGAGCTAGAAGGTATTTATAGTTATTAGTTACTCTATAATTAGGATTATTTGCAAGGAGTATTGATAATTAGTAATTTATTTTTTAAATCTACTATTGCGCATAATAACGAACCTGATACAATACCATTAGAAACCAAACAAGTTCAGGACTTCCAATATTGAAAATATGTGAGCAAAGTACATCGAATATCAATATAAGGTTATTTCGATCTTTTCTTCATTTCTCTTGATTCACGTCACGCGCAGCATTTTAAATTTACGAATAATCATTACGACATCTTTAAGTATTTTCTCTGTCTCTATATAATCGCAACAGCGTTTTTATGTCAGATTAAAAGTTGTACAGCTTCACGAAATAATTTAAGTCATGTTAGATTTAGAATACATATTATAAACGGTAATATAAGATATTTATAATAATAAACTTACCTGATTCGAAAACAATCTCACTGATGAGTATCCATTTGTTAACAAAGAACAGGAGAACTTTAATAAACCTCGCCGAACGATATTTCAGTGCTAATGTGATATTTCTCGCTGTTTCCCGTGAAATGTCTCGTACTATTTCGTGCTTTAAAGGTGTCGGTTGATATCTTTTACCATCTAGACTAAACCATATTTCTGCTACAGAAAATACCTGAAATGTATATAGTTATGTATGTTATGATATGACATATCTATAAGTATTAGGATTAGGAACGTATGTATCACAGTTTAAAGAATTCTTCACAATTCTTTACTTAAAGTTCCATTTTTATTAATAAATTTCCTTATGCGGATTTATTAATTGAAAAACTGACATGATCGAGTTAGTAATCGTATTACTTATTCAGTAAAGAGTAGTACTATGCTGACAGGAACTCATCTCAAAGTAAAGAAATCTTTTAAAGTACGAGGATACAAAATTATCAGAGAAAAATAAACAGAATGAGCACTCCAGTCCGAGACACAACATTACCGGTCAGCAACAGAATGCACGTGACGGAAATGACATTTGATCTTCATTTTATTGAAGCAATAGAATCAGAAACTATCACAGAAAGTCACGGAAGGCAAGGACAATACCGAAGGAATCGGACCTCAAAGAATTAGGAGAACAATCGCCCGAAGAGACTTTAACAAGAAATTGGTGATGCAGATGTGCAAACCAAGTCAGAGATATTATTTGCAAAATTGACAGACAATTTCAAAATATAAAAATTTTTGGTCCCAAAGATGTGACATCCCAGAGAAAGTAAGAGACATATTTATGATGCATAAATTCAAACAAATCTTAAAACCAGAAACAAAGAGCATACACAAAATCTAGAGCATGCACTTACTGGAGCCAACACAAACAGGAAATAAAACTGATTAGTTGAAATTTAGCTTCTACATGAATTGACCTTCTACTCATATATCCAAAAAAAACCAAAACACAAACCGAACATATAACAATACAAACTCAAGAAAATTTACTCAAAGCACAGAAAACAACAAACACAATAAACAAGTACAACTAAAGCAAAGAAGAGAAAGCTTTGATTGCAGAGAGGTAGAGACAAACTAATAATTAAAAAATGGTAGGACATCCGCACGATAGGGTCAAGATGAATAAACCATCGACCGAAGTCAATACAATGCATAAAGAAAAAAGGGAAAATGAATGAGACGACTTGGCTGAAAACAGTTGCTAAAATGAACAGATAGAAAAGTGAAAACTATCTGAACGTTATATAGAGCTGTAGAAAACATGGAAGCGATAACAAAACATTTATTGTCACAATTTGAAAATCAGGATCAAATAAATACAAAACAAGAAGAAAGAAAACAACTCTGAAAGCACTAGAGAAGCAAAATAGTTGATTGAAGAAAGGATAGCAATAACTATAGAAGAAACAATAAAACTGATTAAAAGAATTAGCAGCAAAACACCCCAGGGGAATATGCCAGGGATCTTCCCAGGGTATCACTGAAATAAACTGTATCACTTAATTCAAAGTTATCAGAATTCTTGTGTTTTCTGTCACGCTTTACGCTTCTGGAAAATGGACGCTTAGAAATGAAATCATCCCAAAAACTGTCCAGGACTGTCTATAAAAGAATCACATTTCTCGGCCATATAGCAAGAAATGGCAACCTGGAATAGTTGATAATACAAGGCCAACGACGATGTGGGAGATTACCTCCATTAATCTGATTTGAAACTCTGCTAAATACCAACTTAGAAGGAGCTACTCATATGACCGAAAATAGAGAACGTAGGTGATCAACAGGTCACGCCATCATACCATCTACTGAGAATGAACCACAATCAATACACATCGATCACGGGATGTTGGACAATTATGATAATTGTCACGACCGGTTGAGGCTTAAAACAATACATTAATTTGTAATCATAATCTGTAATAACTAACATACATTAAAGTTTGTAGTTACCTGAAGATGAACACAAGCCCAAACCCGTAATAAAAAGAGGATTTACTAAACCAAGGATGTACTTTTTAGTAAAGTATAATTAATTAAATACCTTATTGCCGATCAAAGCAACAATCGTAAATAATAATATTTACATTAAAGCGAAAATGACAGTCATATTTTCATTTCCATCTTCTATGAGATATTTTAAATTAGGCACATGCATATTTACACTCGTGCAGTCTGAATATTGGAGTCTGAGGGCTGGGAATGCTGTGGGCGCGTAGAAAAATATTTGTCTCGGTAAATCGCAGCAAGGAAATTTTTAAAAAATTGAATTTCCCGTTAGCTATCTACGTAGCACGTTTACGCACCGATTCAAATCACTTTTGTGTTTACGGAATTTTCTGTAAAGTAAATATTATTCGCTTTTCTTTATATTATCTATCAACAATTTCGTCCATATACGTTTCGAACTGTGAATATAAATTTATACATGAAATATTGGAAAAATGCAAGGACAAAAATTTTATAGGACAATGAAATAGATGTTTACAGTATTACGCTTTGCAAATATAATTTTGGGATATTTCTATTAAGGCATTGGATACAAGTCACGTTTTCTTTTGTTTATCGACAGGAAGCCCACCTAGTTCGACTGAGTTATGTAGAGTAAAACTGGAGAGTGTTTTCTTGCTACCCAGAAATCTCAGCGTTTTGAGCGCGGTGCATACCATGCCTCAGACCGTTTTCTATTTGCACTAGTCTCGCCCACGAGATGTCTTTTGACTAAGGACATTTGTCACCAGTCTCGCAAAGACGTCGCAAAATTTCTTCATTTTGATCTGTCATATTGCCAATGCCGTCCAGAGAAAAGTCAGTACCTACACGAGATTTTGGGGCCTATCTTCCAGTGTTCCAAGACTCGCAGCTAAAGATAGTGTGTTCAATGCTATCTTCTTGGTTGCCACCCCTACAGTAGACACAGCAATCACTCTTTAGCCAATGCTATGGAGAGATTCTCCAAAAATACCATGCCAAATTAGCACTTGCGTGAAATGGGCTTCAGACCGTGCTTGGATATTAGGCATCAGTCGATATGTCCGTCTGCTCTTCAAAGAACTGACTTATTTTTTTCATCTTTCAAATTATTCTGGATGATTCTCTTTGGAGACCGCAGATATGCAGTTGCTTCCTCTAGAATCACCAATTTTAGTTGAACAGGTGTCGCTATAACGAAAACTACGCCAGAATATAGTAGTCTAGTGCGTTGAGCCCTTTTCTAGCCGTCCTGGAAGTTGCCAAATCGCTTCGGCGTACCGACGTAGCATTCAGAGCAGTACAGTCCACAACACTGTTCAGAAATCTGCGTCTAGCAATTTCAGCGCCATCTATACGGAGCATGAGCCTAAAGGTGTACGTGCTGACTCTGCTCGCTTTCTCATTGCATGCATTGACTCCTAATTGCATTGACTTATCGAGCACTATACCCAGATACTATATCTCTTTGATGAAAATCGTGATATGTCCTTGTACTCTAATATTTAGGTTTCAAACTCTTCTTCGCCGAGTTAGCCATATAACGTCGGTTTTCTGAAGTGCTGACTGGAGTCAATTCCAAAGCATCCATCACTCGATTATTTTAATTGCAGCATTTATATTTCAAGGTCGTTAACGTCGTCGGCAAAAGCAAGCAGCAACGTCCTCGGCAAAACCAAAATCCTGATCATTTTTAGGTACTCCAGTTTAAGTAGGCTGTCGTACATGACGTTCCGCAGAGTTGGGCCAATGACTAACTCCTGTGGAACTCGAAGCTGTCGAGTTCCACAAGAATTTGGAACTGCAAATTCTTCGAATAAATTATATTAAATCGGCTAGCAACAAGTTCGTTTATTGAAATAAATTAAAATGAATTAATGAAGTTTATTTATAAAGGTGTATATTCATAAATTAGGTTTGTGAGGTAAGAAGAATAATTTTATAAGTAATTTGTAAGAAAAACGCCATTTTTAATATTCGATTCCCACTAATTAATTGAACGCAACTACTATGTAATTTTTTTATTACTTCCGTTGGTGAGGCGTTAGTTGATCTGAAGGCACAAAATATTTAATTTACTTATATGTATGCATTTCTTAAATCATTATCAATACATTTTGTTAAGTGTACACTATTTGTTCATTTAATCTGCCTGGACTTAAAAGAGACAATTTATCGCTGCTAGGGTTGCTCTGAGTTTAGTAAAATTTAGGTCGATCTAGTAGAGTTAAATGAGATTAATATTCGTAACCCTACCAATGATAAAGTCTTGTGTTTTATTCTAAAGTGTTGGGAAACTGGGTGATTAAACTTCATTCAGTAGTAAGTGCATTAAAGTGGAAATTATAGTGAATCGTATTTTCTAATTATTGCATGAAGTGGTACATATAGCAGGAGAGTATCCTCAAAGAATCGTCTTACCCCTCACGTTGTGGATTCCTTGCCAAACATTGGCAAAACTACTTAATAGGTTCGCCAAAACATTCAAATCGGTTATCAACCTACATAAACTACTTTATTAGATATTTATGAAATATCTAATATTGTTCCAATGAGCCTCATGATCCCTTATTTCTATACATTAACAAAATCCACAAAGGCCCTTCTTTGCCTCTGCGCCCTTTAGTTTCATATTGTAATTCTTATGTTTGTAAAGCCTCCAGATTTGTTGATCAGATGTTAAAACAAAAACTAGGTAATGACTTCACATACTCCATTCATAATACAATTTGTTTCAAAACTTTGACACCTAAACTTATCTAAGTCCTTCCTTCGATGTAAAGAATTTATTCACCAACGTCCGAGCCAATGAATGTATAGACATCATCGAACAACCTCAAACAAAACTTTTTTAAATTTAATAACACGTTATTCTGTCAACCCAATTCATTTGCTATGGGTATTCCTCTGAGCTTGTTCTCGCTGATATTTACATGGACTCATTAGAAACTAATTTTCTATCCAAAAAGTCCGATCTCACCAATAAAATAATTTTTGGACTAGATAAGTGAATGATATTTTTTCTGTTGTTGCAGGGACCCCCAATGATGTTCATAATGATGTTGTTGATGATGAATCAACATTAATTCCCCAATGATTACTGTTGAACTCGGGCAGAACAATTGTTTTAACTTTCTTGATCTAACAATTGAAAAATCATCTCACCCTAATTTAAAGATTTTTAGTACACTGATCTCACACTGATCATTGCATTGATTTCAATTCTTTACACTCTATATCTCACAAAATGGCATTATAATAGCCTCTTTTATCGTATGTTTAATACTCCACTCACCCTCAACAATTTCAGTAGTGAATTGAACACTAGTTTTATTTTATAAAGTTAAAGATCGTACAAAACTTAAACATTTTTCATCACCTCACACTTGATTGCACCCCAATGATTGCACCATATGTTATTATTCGATACCATTTTAAGGCGATGTTTCTTATCGCATCCGTGACATCCTGACTAAAAATAACAAACAACTAGTAATACTAGGACTGAAGAAATTTCGGGACAGAAGAAGACAAAAACTTCTTGAAATAAAATAATACTTTATTGCTATTCAAAATAGTTCCCTACACACTCTATACATTTTTTCATGCGAATAGACCAATTTTTCCACTCATAAATGGTACACTTGAAATCTCATATTGAAACGCTTCTACTGCATCTTTTGGAGATGAAAATCGTTTGCCACGTAATCGATTTTTTATTTTTGGGAAAGTAAAGAAGTTGTTAGGACTTAAATCAGGACTATATGGAAGATGAGACAACAATTCTACCTTTTGACTGCTCAAATAGTTTACTCTTTGTTGCGCAGTATGTGAACTGCCATTGTTATGGTGCAGAATGATGCGTCGCGTCCTATTTGTTTTTCGGAATTCAGTGATAACTTGTGGTAAACAAATGGATGTATTCCATTCTGCACTAACAGTTCTACGATCTACAAGTGGAATAGTAGCGACATGCCCAGTTTTTGTGACAAAACAAGCTATTAGAAACACTGAGGCTGCAAGTGACTCTTGTGAGTTTGATTTCATCTTCAAACACGCAAACAGTTGACTGCTGTTTCGTTTCTGGTTCATAAGCATAGATCCAACTTTCGTCACCACTAGTAATATCGTAGATCAAATTTGACCTCCCTGAGTCGAATCGTTTAATCATTTCTTTACACCAGATCACACGAGTCTCTTTCTGATCTTAAGTTAAATTATGGGGGATCTAACGCGAACATATTTTTTTAACACATAAGTGATGATGTAAAATTTCATTAATTAGTTTCATACCCAAGTCTAAGTGTGACTCAATTTCTTTATATGTAACAAGACGATCTGACATTATCATATTTCGTACAGCATCAATGTTTTCAGCAGTTCTCGATGTCATTCGTCGACCTTCACGAAATTCATCACTAATATAATTGCGGCCAAATTTAAACTTTCGGTACCATCGAACGGCAGTTGTCCTTGAAGGTGCCTCTCCACCAAAAGCAATTTTCAAATTTTCGATGCACTCCTTTTTACTTTTTTTTAAACGAAAATAAAATTATTGATCGAAAATTATTGATCTATTTAAATCCATTTTTACTGAATTCTAAATAATTTTGAAAATTTGCAGTAACGATTTGATATATTTACAATCTGTTACTTTTGTTTCACAATTGACAGATCAAACTTCAAGACACTTTATAGGTTAAAAATCGCTAAAGAACAGTGTTGCCACATCCCTAAATTTTAACAGCATCATTCTCCTCTCCGTCAAATTTGAGTTCCGATTTTGTGCTCAACAAAGATCATGTTCATCCACTATCACATTCAGGAGCCAATGCAGCTTCTCGTACATGTGGCGCAACCTATATTGGCCAGACAGGACGTTCCTTTACCTCTAATCTAGCTGTTCATATTAATAGTTCCTCTAATTCCGACCATGGTTTTGACCCTGATGTTGATTTGAACATCCTCCATTTTCTAGATAAAGGTGTTAAACTCAATATCGCTGAAAGCCCGGAAATAACTCTTTCCAAAATTCATCAAGATAACCTTATTGACCAGGTTAACTTTCAATCATCAGAATTTTTCAAACGATTACCACTCAAACAATATCCTTATTGTAGATAATCCTGATATCTCCAAAATTAGATTAATACAAGCTCCAGTTGGTCACCTTTCTTCTTAATTTTCTTAGCTCTTTTAGGGACTTTCAGTTTATCACTAAATGGCAGCATTTTCACCTGTCAATTAAATTTCATATTTGGTGTCAACCAAAACAACCTCGTGGTTAGTTGCACTCATTTTACAGGTAATATAATTTCCCGGTTTAATTATATTTCAATGCTTAACTATTCATTTTAAAACGCTTATTTATGTGCACCATTTTATATTTTAGCTTCAGAATGGCAAAATTGCCGAAAATGCATTAGCTATTCTAATTTTTCACATTAAATAATCTGATGCATACGAAGAAGACAATTTTATTTTATAAAAAAAATAAATGAAGTTATGTAGGATGCACAATATTGCCCAATTATGTACAATACATATTTTTCCTTCTGCCGCTGTGCTAGAAGTTAAAGAAGAGAAAGGAGTACAAGAACGAAAGTTACTGTTTTTATTGGTTTTTTGTCTTTGTTATGTTTTTTTTTTTTTTGGATTTGCTAGGTTTAAGAAGAATACTATTTTATATTATTTTTTCCGTTATATGTATGCCTATGCCAATAAAGGATATTTATTATTTTTACATTACAAATATAATTTTAGGAAATATCCATTGTAGCAGTGGGTACAGCGCACGGGGCCTTGTATATTGACAACATTATACAACTATAAATATTTTAAGTGCAAGGATAAATAGTTTAAAGAAAAATATTGAACCATAATGGGAGTTCCATCTAGTGGTATATAAAAGAAACTATATAGCAACATACTTCAATTTAAATTTTATTTTAATATATGAATTTTAAATTTGATACAATTTCAATTAATTCCTAAAACACACAAATATGGAAATTAATAAAAATTTACCTGAACACCGCGTGTGAACATGTTATTTGCGTGAAGATACATCGTTGCAAATTCCCTTACTGTATCAAATTCAAAAATCATTTCGATTGGATCGCCGTTCTGTGTATCATTATTCCAACCAATCCATCTACTGCCTGAAAGAAAGAAATTATATTCCTTAGTCAAAACAATGTCTAAAGGAGATAATTATTGGTTTGTTAACATGTTCTCATTTTCTTAGGTTTGGTTAAATAAACCATTATATCTTATTACAAGGGCTCATTATGAGTTCTATTTCATCTTTCATATACCATAAATGGTATATAATACCTGTAAGTATAAAAAAGATATATGATTTATTTTTTGAGAATTTTTCTATTTGACCCTAGTACGTCTCTTGTATAGAAATTACTGCAATCCGTTAATACGCAATTCAAAGAGGGGAGAGGGGGTCATAAGAAACAATTTTTCATATAAAAAGTATTTTCTAAAACAAAAATTTCTTGTTAAAAAAATTAAAACAATGCTCGATTTTTCGGTAAGGTGCATATATTTGTATGGCTGTATATACAGACGAATGTTTAAGAATTTCTACTTCTATATTGGACCGATCTGGATGAAATTTGGTAGACAAGTGTAGACTATGAATCTGCAGAAAGGTTTTTTAATTTTTGAAGTCCAATATGGTGGACAGGAGTTATTTTTTTGTTCAGAAATTTCGTATTCAAACTAGGAGGCTGAAATTTTGCACACATATAGCACCATATATTATGTGTCGAATAAAAAAGTTATATGTTCCCAAATTGTATGCTTACCAACAATCTATTACTCACCAACTCATCACCAGTTCCAGGCTGAAGAGGATGACAAATCCTAAAGCCTCATACAATAAATTCACCAACCTCCTAATGGATAAAATCCCAACAGGGAGTGGAGTTTAGTGGGTAAAAATCCCACACTATTGGTTTGTGTTTTGAAGATTCTCCACTTCCTACCAAAACAAAAAAAAACTTGTATAAATTGTATAGGAAGCAGTGTTGCCACGTTTGAAGTTTAAAAAACTTTTTGAAATATCTCAGAAACTAGAACAAATACCACATTCAAATAAACTTCATTGTATAGGCTACATAGAGGCCCTTTAATTTTATTTGAAATATTTTTATCTAAAATCACAATTTAACATAAATATAGGATCTTTTTTGTTTTGCAAAGTTTGCGGTCCATTTTCTCAGAAACTATGCGAAGGATTTTAATTAAATTTTTTGAGTAGAAAGCTTCTTTAATACTTAAGCAATAGAGCGAGCTTAAAAAAGCGCACATCATAGCACCGGAGTAATTTGACCTTGAAAGAAAGAAAGTGTACTAACCTAAATATCTCGATTCCTAAGAAAGCTGAAAACATGAAATTTGGGGAACATATGTAAGTTGAAGGGACCTCAATTTTGTCAGTGTAAGCAACTGAAAATACTTGACCAATTTTTAGCAATGATATCACATATAATGGGTCTAACTCTTAACGTTTCAAATATATAATCATTAATAACTTGAAATTTCGCAACTTGTCGCCATGGCAACTGACATTCAACAATACTTATATAAAAACGTCTAGATTTGTCCGTCCATCTGGGTGTGTGTGTGTGTCTGGAACGCTTTTGATACTTATTATATCAAGCATTTATGTGCGAGTGAGATAGTTAGTACTTT
>WYDF02089901.1:0-10915 GCA_009867245.2 Adranes taylori | reverse complement strand
ATATATATATATATATATATATATATATATATATGTAAATATATATATATATATATACGTGCTACTTTATAAAGAGATACGATACATTCGCATAAAGTACTACAGAATTAAATATTGCAAATATAGGATGTGTCTTCTTAATGGGTTATCACTCAGATGGGAAAAATTAGACTATAACTGACAGAATGTTCAGCAATAAATATGTTTTTAAAAACTGTTTTGTAGTACACTATATATTTCTTCATATATCCCTTTTAATTTTGTTTAAAATGATACCCAATATGACAGGCCCAGCTTTAATACATCCAAAGAAATAGCCTGTAATATTTTAAAATTTCTCTCTAATTTCCTAGATTAATAGAATATAAGCGCTTAACAATAACAGATACGAAAAAAATTATAAGAGTATTTAATGCTATTTTCAGTAAGAAGTATCGAGAGTATCCAGAGATGTATCGAGAAGATGTAAAGTATCGAGAGAAAAAAAGTTACGCAACGATAGATATTCAACTACAAAAAAAGTGTTTAAACATAAACTAAGGTTTAATAAAATATTTCAATTTTCAGATGCAAATCTTGATAACACCGTCACGTATTCAAGATGGCAGCAATGAAATTATTTTATCTAGAACTATGCCATTATCGAATACATTTCACACATTGGGATCTAATGAACGTCTAAATAAACAATCGCTGGTAGCGTCAAATCACAATAAAAGTAAAACTTTTAATCATGATATTATTCATTCGCATGCGATATGTCAGAGCAATTTATTGCTACTGTATTTTATGATTGATAATAAATCAGAATTTTATAGTTGCCTTAATTAAATTTTGTAATGACTTAGGTTTAATGTACCTATGTTATGCTTTTGTTTTGTCTAACAAATATTCTAGACATATTTTTAATGTGTTTATGTTGTCGGCAAATTCTCAGCATTTACTTTTTAATTCATAATAATAAAAATCCTGCCTTATGTACATAAATATTTTGATTTGGTCACCGGAAATGCAAAACATAAAATTTATTAATAATACTCATCTATAAACTGAAAACATAAATTTTACTAGAGAAATGAATTTTAACGATTTATGTGTGCCGAATCTAATAAAGATAATAATTCTTAACTTTATTTGACTAAAATCACTTGAGAATATTCATTATTATTACAATAAATCTGGCTAAATCATCATCTATTTAAAATACCATTTAGCTTCTAATCGATCACGTGACTTGAGGCAGACACAGGTGACTTTTTGTGGGCTCCAGAATTTTCAACATCTACTCTATATAGCATATTCTTATGTTACATTTACTCTATGTAATATATACTTAATTAAAATGCAAAATCTGGTTAAGACATCTTTTAACTTCAAATCTAGCTACTTCAAGTTTTAAATCTAGTAACTTTTTCTATTCTCATACATTTATTTTAAAATATACTTACTTTTTGGAACGCCATCTAGCGGCAAAACATAATATCCAATATGTCTGTTTACAATCAACACGGAGAAGATATATGAACGATGAGCAAAAGAAGTACCAAAAAAGAAAAACGAATAGACAACGCATTCGCCAATATTTTAATACATTCTATGATACAAGTGAGAGGAATGGTGAATGCACCGCTTATATAGCATTCCCACATTTTGGCTCACCCATAGTTTGCTTATTAAAGCCGAAGCATTCGCCATTTCGTACATCTAACAAAAAAGGTACACGAATGGTGAATGCGCCGGGCAAATAGTGAGCAATTATGGCACCAATGATTTTACACTGCTTATTCATGCAGGTAATTCATACATTGACTTAGTTTTTTAATACATTGACTCAGTTACTCAATATATCTTTACCAAATAAAACCAAATATTTACAAGACCTAATCTGTGTTGTTTTTTGCACAAACTGATACAATCGGGTAAGATGGTATAAATACAAAAATGTCAATATATCAGTAAGGCTTTAAGCCCAAGCATTTTACTGTTACAAATTTGTTCTACTCGTATCTGTGTATGTATCTTCTTCTTCTTCTTCTTATTCAGCCTATGAATATCCACTGCTGGATGTAGGCCTCCCCTTTCTACTTCCATTCCGAACGGTCCATTGCCACTTGTTGCCAGTTTGTACCTGCTGCTCTTTTGATCCCATTTGTCCATCTTTCTGGTGGTCGGCGAAATGGTGTCACCTTGACTAACACCGTGTGTATGTATGTTTCTAGTAAACTTAGTGGTCAAGTTCTTGCTGGATAAGTTTTGCCAGTAATACCAGTTGGTTTGTTCTTGTGTATCGTATCTTTAGATACGATGCATAAGAACCTGCGCATGATCTGATACAATACGATGCACAAGACCTGTCCTCTAGGACAGATCCCAATATTCACTTATTGATGAGCATAAGTATTATTATAATGCTTAATTTTTGTGCTCCTTTTCGTTCCAATATTTAGACCTCTGTATATATAGAAGATATAGTAAATGTCGTGGCTTAAGTTTAAAGTTTGACAACCTACGTTGTTTAGTATTTGTTTGGCAGCCATCAGTAATGAACGTTCTCAGTGACTTTATCAACATGAAAAAAATTGGTCATCATTATATGATACAATACTTCAATTTGAAAGGTATCAGTCCAACCAATATCAAAGCGGAACTATATCTGAGGGTGTTTGCTCCTTCGTTTACAACAGTAAAATATTGGGTGGCCAAGTTTACACGATGTCTTACGCGCAGCAAAAACAAGCATCGTACTAGTCGACCAAATGAGGTGACCACGCCAGAAATGTTGAAGTAAATCCACATAATGATATTGGATTGGACATATGAAAAAACTGTACGTAAGATGGGTACTGCGATTACTCACAATGGAACTTAAAGAGTGCTCTGAAGATGTTCAAATCGACTATTTAGCGAATTTTCATAGAAATACAGCCTAATTTTTGCGTCGAAAACAATGAACTGTGAGAATCGGCTCCAACGAAGGCAAAGACAGTTCCATCTGCAGGCAAGGTCATGTCATGCAGTTAGTTTTTGGATTAATTTTCATTGATTATCTTCAGAAAGGAAAAAACAATCAATGGGAGGATTATGCGAACTTATTGCAGCGTTTTGAGTAATGAAATGAAGAAAAAAACGGCCGCATTTGACAAAAATAGTTTTGTTTCATCAAGACTATGCACCGGTTCATACGTTCATTGCCGCGATGGCTTCGTGTTGCTCCCTCACGCATCCTATTCATCATATTTAGGCCCCTAGGATTATTTTCTGTTTCTAAGCTTGAAAAAAAATTAGAATTTTAATCGTTTCAGTATTGGAGTGCACATTTTAAAACCAAGTATTCCAAAACTCCATTTATTGATTATACATTTTAAGTCCCTCCATCTATGAGGAACAGTAAATGCTTACTTAAAAATTGTTTCGGGGAGACAATTATCCCTTCTTCTGCATAAATAGCGCACTTAAATTCTAATGTAACTGCAATATAAATCTCATTATTATTCATTACTTTTAGAAAAAATTTACATTATAGTAATTTCGATATTATTAAAAACATTTGTATTTAGCCGAAACTATTTTACATGTCAAAGTTTCTATTAGGTGAACTTTTTCATTTTGCATTTAGGACACGCCATTTTTAACGGCATGCTAAAGCATTCTGAAGTGAAGAGGGCGGAAGTGAATAATGAAATTGATTGTCATTCTCTCGGTCACTGTTTTAAATAGTTTAAAATTTTTATCAGAAAGAATCTGGTTAAACGAATATAATGCTCCACTCAAGAAATTTTACAAGTTCATCCAGTTAGATTATTGTCACTACAAATGTATAGATTAGAATTTTTATAGAAACTATTGAAATATTATAAATATTGTCAAAAATATATTTAAATTTCTGACACTTTTTAATCTGTTTAACAAGGTTAACTACAAAGAAAATAAGACTTACAAAGGTGGTTCCAGTATTGACCGATAAATAGCATCAGTGAAAATTTATAATAATCCTCGCTAGAATGGATCAAGCCTACTCAATTTCAAATTGATTAGGATATGTTGAAAGATAGATACCATCACTGAAAAGTTATAATAACTCCTGTTAAAATGAATGAAGCCTGACCAATTTGAAAATGATTAGGCTTCATTCATTCTAGGGGGTTTATTATAACTATTATAAATCTTCACAGATTTTGAACCCCACGCTAGAAAGTATGAAATCTAATCAATTTCAAATTGAATTTTTATAATAACGCCCGCTAGAATGAGTGAAGCCTAATAAATTTTAAATTCATTCATTCTAGAGGGTATTATTATAAATCTTCAATTTGAAATTGATTAGGCTTCATTCATTGTAGCGGGACATCTTATAAATCTTTACCGATGAGTCTTCACTGATGACTAAAGATTTATAATAACCCCCGCTAGAATGAATGAAGCCTAATCAATTTCAAATTGATTAGGCTAATCAATTTGAAATTAATTAGGCTTCTTTCTTTCCAGTGTGAGTTATTATAATATATCCCGCGGCGCTTATGAATGGCTGATACCTAATCAATTTCAAATTGATCAATTTCAAATTGATTAGGCTAATCAATTTAAAATTGATTAGGCTTCATTCATTCTAGCGGGAGTTCTTATAAATCTTTACCGATGAGTCTTCACTGATGACTGAAGATTTATTAATCTTATTAATCTTAAGAATTATAAATCTTCAGTTGTAAATTGATACGGCTTCTTTCATTCTAGCGGGGATTATTATAAATCTATGAAGAATTATAATAGATTTATAATACCCCCTCTAGAATGAATGAAGCCTAATCATTTTCAAATTGTTCAGGTTTCTTTCATTTTAACAAGAGTTATTATAAATTTTCACTGATGGTATCTATCTTTCAACATATCCTAATCAATTTGAAATTGAGTAGGCTTGATTCATTCTAGGGAGGATTATTATAAATTTTCAGTAATCAGTGAAGACTCATCAATAAAGATTTATAATAACTCCAGATAAATTAAAGAAGCTTAACCAATTTCAAATTGAAGATTTATAATAATACCCGCTAGAATAAATGAAGCCTAATCGATTTCAAATTAATTAGGCTTCATTCGTTCTAGCGGGGGTTATTATAAACATTCAATTTGAATTTCATTCAATTTGAAGATATCTATTTCAAATTAAATAGGCTGTGTTGAACGAGAAATACCATCAGTGAAAATTTATGGTAACCCCCGCTAGAATGAGTAAAGCCTAATAAATTTGAAATTCATTCTAGAGGGTGTTATTATAGGGTGTATATTATAAATCTTCAATTTTAAATTGATTAGGCTTCATTCATTCTAGCGGGACATCTTATAAATCTTAACCGATGAGTATTCACTGATGACTGAAAATTTATAATAACCCCCCGCTAGAATGAATGAAGCCTAATTAATTTCAAATTGATTAGGCTAATCAATTTGAAATTAATTAGGCTTCATTCATTCCAGCGTGAGTTATTTTAATATCTCCCGCGGCGCTTATGAACGGCTGATGCCTAATCAATTTCAAATTGATCAATTTCTAATTGATTAGGCTAATCAATTTAAAATTGATTAGGCTTCATTCATTCTAGCGGCAGTTCTTATAAATCTTTACCGTTGAGTCTTCACTGATGACTGAAGATTTATTAATCTTAAGAATTATAAATCTTCAATTTGAAATTAATTAGGCTTCTTTCATTCTAGCGGGAATTATTATAAATCTATGAAGAATTATAATAGATTTATAATACCTCCTCTAGAATGAATGAAGCCTAATCATTTTCAAATTGGTCAGGTTTCTTTCATTTTAACAGGAGTTATTATAAATTTTCACTGATGGTATCTATCTTTCAATATATCCTAATCAATTTGAAATTGAGTAGGCTTGATTCATTCTAGCGAGGATTATTATAAATCTTCAGTAATCAGTGAAGAGTCATCAGTAAAGATTTATAATAACGCCCGATAAAATGAAAGAAGCCTAATAAATTTCAAATTGAAGATTTATAATAATACCCGCTAGAATTAATGAAGCCTAAACGATTTCAAATTTATTAGGCTTCATTCGTTCTAGCGGGGGTTATTATAAACATTCAATTTGAAATTGATTAGGCTTCATTCATTCTAGCGGCGGTTATTATAAATTTTCACTCATCAGTGAAGACTTATCAGTGACTCATCTCTAGATTTATAATAACCGTCGCTACAATGAAATAAGCCAAATCTATTTCAAATTAAATAGGCTGTGTTGAACGAGAAATATCATCAGTGAAGATTTATGGTAACTCCCGATAGAATGAAAGAAGCCTAATCAATTTCAAATTGAAGATTTATAATAATACCCGCTAGAATAAATGAAGCCTAATCGATTTCAAATTTATTAGGCTTCATTCGTTCTGCTAGTTATTCTAGTGTAACTGGTTAAAGCTAGTTATACAAAAGAAGTTTCCAAAAAATATGTCGGGCAAGATGACGAAGTTCTTGTCACTTGCCCGCACTGCTATACGTCATTATAGCCCAGATCGCCATTTTCGATTTCAACTTGTTTATTAGTGTCCTAGGTCATCGTAAACAACCTATTCCATACATGATTGTTTACGTTACAAGATGTATTTTGAGAATGTTTTATGAAGGAGCAAAAAAATTTAGCGTAGTCGAGTTATTCCTTGCGTTGCGAAGTTTAAAAATTACAAACACATATTCATAAAATACATTATGCTGCTGACATTCCTTACTTTGAGGTACCAAAAAGTGCCGGACAGGAGCTGCTATCTAAGACTGCGTTGGAGAAATACCGACCTCATCATCTTATCCGCTTCGTCATCTTACCCTACTTCCCCTCTATAATTAAGTTGTTATATCATAAAGTTTAATGTACATTTAATACTCGAAATGATTCAAGTTTATATTTAACATCTCAGCATCACAAAAGATAACAAATTGTCATCATCTGACTAATCAAAGCTATGCGAATAAATTTCGTCAGATGGAAAATCCAATTTCTTCAAAAGCAGCACGCTCATATTTTCTGCATCATAGGAATTCATATCCAGCTACTATTAAACAAATGCGTAAAATGTCGATCACTGCTGCTGTTCATTCTGGAACGAAGGTTACGCCAATAAAATTACAAAGTATGGTAAATGACAAGAAGTTGTTTTCAGCGTCACGTAATTATGCGAATTTATTGCCCCTTTTATAGCTATTTTTCTGTGTTTTGTTACATTTGTTATCGACACATGTAATAAAATTATACAATTTTTATATGATGAAATCATGTTACTACTATTCAACTTTCACGAAATAATCTTAAAGAAAGAACTAGAATAGTTTTGGGTTAACATAGATTTAAAAATATTTTAATCCTATTTAAATTATTAAATGTGTGCAGTTTGTTAGCTTGCAAACTGCACAGTTTGCACGGAACTACATTTGATCCGAGCTTTTCCCATAAAATACGACGTTTCAACGTCTAAAGATGAAATTTTTTTTTTGCGGAACAACTGATAGCGAAACAACTTCATCTCTCATTATTAGAGAGCCACTGTAAACCTCTCCGGTTTCGCCTACCTCACTACACTCAGCAAAGAGTTCTTCTATATATTTCTTCCATTTAATCAGCTTATCATCAATATTTAAGCATGTTAGAAAACCTCAAAACCGCGCCCATATCCGACTCCGAATCTGGAATGAACCCATCCTGTTACACGAGATCTGCTACTTAAGCGTCATCTTCAACAGAGCTTTCAATTGGAATTCGGATCTAAAGAATACTCTTTCCAAGGTGCACAAACGTGCTAACCTGATCTCCACAAACGTGATCTCCACACTCCGAGAACGTTTCAGAGGCTGTCATCCAAAGCTCTGCATCACACTTACAGAACTTAGATTAAGCGACTGATAGACTACAGAGCTGTTCTATACTCCACACTTTTAATTGCATAAGCGCATAGACTCACGACGTGTGAACGAAGAATACATAAAAATTCACAGGCTAAAATCTTCAGTCCAAATATCTTCAATCCTTTTCACTCCAAATATCCAACTCAAAGTGATGCATCAGGCAACCCGATAACCCACCAAACTCTTCGATCCGAGTAGAAATCAGTTACTACCGCAGTAAACTGTTACGCAGACCCTTCCCTCATCCGCCAGCTCGAATTATTTAAACCACACAGGAACCCCTTGAGGATCTTCAAGATGTCGTATTTGAATATTTAAATATTCGCGAGAAAGAAATATATGGCCAATTCATAATGACAGACAGAAGCATATGCTTTCTGCGTCGTTTGTCTATATTGATATATAACGTCGCGCATGTTAGTTCCGAATGTTTGTGCGAGCATGAGAATAATACATGGGCCCGCATGGTTTTGAAAGAAATAGAATATATTCCCATATAAATATATGTAAGTCTGAATGTTTAATACTATATTAGAGCAGGATATGTTAATACATCGATTGTGGTAGGATCCACTGTTCCACACAAGTGTGTGTGTTGTGTGTGCTTGGTCCTCTATAAAAGAGAGAATTTATAAGCTTTTAAAGTCCTTACCAGTTCCAGGCTGAAGAGGATGATAAATCCTGAAGCCTCCTTCAAATAAACTCTTCAATCTCCCAAAAATATATTGAATCCCAAAAGGGAGTGGAGTTTTAGTTAGAGTAAAAATCCCACATTGTTGGATGCGCGGGCATTCTTCGCCTATTTGCGTTTCTCCACTTCCTACGTAAGGCAAAAAAAGCTTTTAAAGAGATAATCTCCGGCCCTCCCGAGTCCAACAACAGCAGCCAGCAGTCGAGCCTGTGGTCACCGTTTTATATACTTGGTAAGAGCAATTTTGAAAAATAATTTTGAAAAAAATAATTATTTTGAAAATATCATTTTTATACCGTTTATTGCTACATCATTAGATATACCGTTTATTATTATTGTTAGTTGTATGTATTTTGAACGATTTGTATTTCCTTTTGATATTTACTAAATGCATATAATATTGACTTATGTAAACAAGAGTTGGTATTAGGTGCTCAGGTGTCAGGTGTCAGTGATCTCAACAAGGACGCTATTGAAACTAATCATATTTCCGTCGCTGTTAATTTTTTCGATACCCTTATTTTTCGTTTTACATTCTCGACTTCCTCACATTAACTTCCATCCGGCCCTACAAGTTTTTTTAAAAATCAATCCGGCCCGTTTCTCAATAAGTCTGGTAACCACTGCTCTATAGGATGTTTAACCTACAGACATAGTGATGAACCAATTCAATCACTGCACGTGTAATTCAAAAAGGACTTGAACTTGCAAGTCAATTAGGAAACTTTTTCATTACAAACGACCAAATGTAGAAAGGGCTACGCAGTTCAACCGTGCTCTGAAGTTGTGTATGGGTCATTATAAAGAATTCTACAAAGAGCTACCAAAAACTGGGTCAGAACAGCTCATAACAGATTTTTTTGCTACCAAGCAGAACGAACCAGTACGAGAAAGGTTTTTTACCGCTGAAGATATCACGGCTAGAACCCCATTATCGCAAAGTGTTAATGAGACGCATACTATTTCGTCTCGATATTTCGAGTGATGACAATGATTTTCAACGTATTCTTCGCAAACGACCGCGCCTTACGTCTGATCAAAGAATATAAAGAAAGAAACTTGACAAAAATTCTATATAAAATTCATTTGCAAGATGATTGACCTTGATATTTAACTTGGTTGTAATTTTTAAGTGCCTGGATTCTTTGGTGGTAGAGACAGAGTTGCCAATGAATTTAAAAATAAAACTATTTTCTGAAATTTTTTGTAGTAATAATTCTTAAATATACTTTACACACAATGTTTACTTTTGCTTTAGATTATATAATAAAACATGAAATGCATGAAATAAATAAAAAGATGCTGTAACTTTTATATTATAGTGTAAATTCATAATACATTTTGCTTGTATATAACAATGTGTGCAATTGTTAAAAAAGTATAATAGTAGAAAAGTTAAAGGACAAGTTATAGATTCACACTAATAAAAATGGGACAATAGTATATTCTTTGAGAAGAATCTTTCACTTGAGGTTGATTTTAAAGTTTACAATATCAGAAATTGATAAAATAATATGAAAATTATTTAATAACTACAAAAGATTACATATTAACTAAAAAAATTTAAATGAGTTTCAACTTTACATTAAAATTATAATTTTTAAAATTTTAAGCAATTTATAAATTTGGCAAAGAATGATCAAATAATTCAACAAATTTAAATACCCAAATATTTTAAATATGAATTTTACTACAAAAAAGTTTTTAATTTTTATGATAAAATTTTGTTGAAATAAAACAACAAATATAAATATTTCGTACTTCCTTGTAATGTTTTTGAACTTAGAACGCATATGCCTGAAGCCTCTAACCATTTTCTACAACTGTATAAATGTACTCTTTAAATCTGATACAAAATAAATATACATTTATGTGTATACTTTTTCATCATGTTTAATGCTTACACTGCTGTATTTAATGGAAATCTAAAGAATTTTATAAATGTTTCTTCTTTCATATAAAAGCAATTCTTGTAGTTTTTATACCCGCAATACACTCCATCTTTTCTTGCAACAACTTTTTTAGAGTCATTCATAGTTTATTTAAAACTCACCAAACTTGTTTATGTAAAATTCAGCACCTCAATCTTTAACAAAATAAAACTCTAACTTTAACAAATCTTTTATAACTAACAGCGAAGAATTAAATTAAAAATAGCATGTGCGTACTTTCGAAAACGAAAAATAATTTTCTTCAAACATAAATAAAATTGCAATCTAATAAAGAAAATAGTCAGAATATTATTCAAAACAATAATATACCAAATAAGAATTTTTTACTCCATGGCTGGGTACATTTTGCCGCACTATATATATA